>JAWWES010000037.1:3043027-3056809 GCA_035583135.1 Lophotriccus pileatus | reverse complement strand
GGGCGGCGGGGGGAGCCGGGGGGAGCGGGGGCCGCCGTGAGGCTCCGCACGAGCGGGGCGGGGGCGCGGCGGGACCCCCGCGGTCGCCCGGTGGCTGCGGGGCCTCGGCAGGCCCGGCCTGTGTCCGGGCCCGGCGCTGCGGGCCGGGGCTGGCCCCGGAACCCCGGGCTGGGGCCCGCAGGGGGGCCGTGTTCGCTCTGCGGCCGGGCCGGAGCCGCTGTCGCGACAGAAGGGCCCGGCCCTGGGTATGTAGAGGGGTCTGGCGCTGGGAATGTCGCGGGCGTCGGCTTCTGGTACATGGCATTACTAATATTTCGAAAATTACTTATATGTTGAGAATCGCCTATTGCTTCTCCACCCACGTCATTGCTGTCGTATTTGGTGTTATTTTCACGTTTTGTGCTAACCCGGTCAGCTCGGCACGTCCCTGTCACAGCGCTGCAGCCCAGCTCGGGCAGCATTATCCGACTGGTTATAGCAGTGCTCTTTGTTTGTTTTTTTTTTTCCTTTTCCCTTTGGACTTTGTGAGGTAAGAGGATAAAATCTTTGTCGAAAGGTTTTTCTTGGGGTCTATATTAAAGCTTTATGGAATGGATAAAAAAGTAATTACTTTAATCGCTTGGGGGTTTTCACTGTTTGCGTTCGTGAAGAGCCTGGAATCCTTGGGGTTCCCAAAACAGCCCCTCAGCTGGGCCCTCACCCCAGGAGCAGGGGCTGTAACACAGACGGACGTTTCAGAATCCTAATTAAAGAAACGAGGCCAAGCAAGGGCATACTGGGCTGGAAGGCAAATGGCTGGTTTTGCAAGAGCAAGTGATCACATGAGTTTTGGGACCACTTCGTCCTAATACTAAAAAGCTGGTGCCTAATGCTGTGCAGGGTAGGAAGTGAAAAGATGAACTCGGAAAATGTTCCCAAGGAGTTAAAATGTAACATGTTTGGGAGACAGAAGAGAGTAAAAAGGTATCTAGAGATAAATGAGTATTTAATGATTAACAGAAGGACAGTCATGTTTGCTAAGAATATTTAAAAATGACTGTCAAGAAGTCAGTGCACTTTCTTCTAGGCCCTGTCAGCAATTATCAGCTGAGGTGACCTGGTCATTGTACTTGAAGCCCGGGTAATTGTAATAGGTTAGGTATCAGATTTTTGTTAGACTTTTGAGTGGGTGTATTTATACTACTCTGAGTAATAGTTTTAGATTGAGATAGAATTTATGGTATTAATATTCCTTTATAAAATTTGTCACACGTGTCAGAAAATGTCACTGTAGTGATAAGAAAAATAATCCAAGTTTTCTTTTTGATTTAAAGTGCAAAAAGTTCAGGAACTAAATCTGAGCTTGTTTTGCAAACAAACTGGATTTAGATTATTTCAATTTCAATAATCCTAGATAAAGTAAGATTTTTTTTTTTTGTATGCTTTAACTTGTAGTGGAAACTCTGCTAGTCTGGCTTGAAGTGTTTCCCCTGTGTTTTTAGGGTTGGGTCAGTGTACCTTGGCAAATGCAGTCATTCTCATTTGCTGGGTTCAGAAATGTGGCATGTGACAGCAGCCACTCAGCTCTCATGTTCCTGGTGTGCAGTTGCCCCCAGTAGATTTACAGATTTAGTTTTTAAAGTGTTTGAGTGGAAGGTCTTTCTTGCTGCCAGTCGGTGAGTCCTGTACCCAGTGCTTACACAGTACATCTAAAATCCTGACACAGACCTTCCCCTGCACTTACCCCCACCGTGGACCTCCTGAGCTCCCGGGTGTCCCAGTGTCCCACGGGCCTCTCGGAGGACCAGTTTCACCATCTCATGTGTCTTCACCTCCATGTCTTCTTCAGGAAGCTGACTTGCAGTAGAGTTCCTTGTTTCTTAACTGTTCATCTGCTTGATTCTTGGGTGTAGTAAATGTCAGAACAGCCTGTTGGGATATCATAGGGGTCATGATTTAAAGGAAATAAACAGCTAATATAGGTGGCTTTTAAGTAACAAAGATGCTGTTTTCCTGTCAATACCTAAAGAGCAAAGAACTAAGAAAGAGAAAAGACAAGATCTTTGAATGCCCTCAGTTAGATATCAGCTGATTTTTATATCCTTTCACTTGTTTGCTCATGATGCCTCTAGGCTTGATTTGGAGACCAGGGTTTGGCAAACCTCCACTGGCATCTCTAAATTCTGTTTACTTAACCCCAAAAGTCATCTTCTCTCGCAGTGTACTCAGAGTCTTCCTTCTGAACTGTAAATCAAAATGAGAATGGGGTTGGTTTGGCCTGTTGTCTTGGTTGTTTGGGGTTTTAGTGTGTGGTTTGCTTATGGTTTGTTGGTTTGGGTTTTGTTTCCCTAAAGAATTTTGTCTCAGAGTTGAGGTAGTTGAAGTGACAGTTCAACAATTTTGAGCTCGTTCTACACTCAGAGGAGGTGAATTTGCAGCTGAACATTGACTTCAGGATCCACAGAGTACACTCACAAGTGACACAGTATATGATTAGCAAATGTAAATGAGCTGGTGGATACTGTTTCACCTCTGGTTCTTTGCACATGTGCAGTGGGAGTGGGGGGGGAACAGACTCAGCAGCACTTGTTACAGACCTGGGTGTGTTAAATGATATCCCAGGGACAAGAGCAAATGTGTGAGAAGGCTTCTCAGGGTGAGACTGATTATTTTTACTGTTTTGTTTTGATATATTTTTGTTATTTTAAATTGGTTATATCCTAATAGGTCACTGGGCCCAATCAGCCAGTGGACAAATAATTAGGAGGGGATCCCCAGTACAGACTAAGGAATGACCCTCTCCTGGGACAGGAGATCCAGTACATCTTGTGTTGTATCATTTTGATCTTTCTTCTGTCTCAGCCATTTTATTTCATTTCATATTGATATTCAGTAAGTTAATGATTTATTAATTTTTCATAGTTACTAAAAACTAAGGGTTTTTTCAGTAGGTGCTGGTGAAGATACAGATTTTATCTTTTTGATGAGTTTCCAGATTTGTGGTGTTAAATTTATGGAATTTAGTTTGTAGAAAATTATTTTTTTTTTCCCACATTGGTTTAAAGAACACGGAAATTAATTGATTTGCCTCTTCTACATTCTTTCCTTGTGTTATATGCCAAGATATAAGAACCAGACATTTCTTGTGCCCATTCCATAAAGTGATGCTGTGTTTTTACAGTGGGTTGAACTCCTTAGTTTTAAGGTTTTCTCAGTTTTGATATTTATATACATAGGTCCAGGTTGGTGAGTTTTCACTTAAACTACTGAGCAAGACAGGCTGAAGATTCTGGTAGTAAGGATGTGTGAAAAATCCGAGTGTCTTTAGCATATAGTTTGTGGGCTGGCAGCATTCCCATCTGCCTTGAACCACCCGGAATTTGGATTCTGTACAATGCACTGAGTGTAAATGAAGTCATGGTGTGAAGTGCTGAGAGTCAGCACTGCTGAAAGCAGCGTATGTTGAAGTGCAGCATCTGTGAACACAAAGCTGCCCTTCTGGGACACTGTGCAAAATGATGTAACTGAGTGCAAAAGCTCTGCAGGAACACATTCCACCTGCTGGAACTGAGTGTCTGTGCTGCAACACTTCACCAGGCTTGAGTGTGAGGCTTCCTTGACCGTGCTGTGGGATTGTGTGGTATGAAAAAAGCTGCTGGCAGCAACAGCCAGAGATCCTGAGGTTTTCTCTTGCTGCCCTGCACCTGTGCTGCAGCTCTGCTACAAAGAGGGGACACCAAGGAAAACCTTTAATGCCTGTGGGGTGAGTTTGCAAAAAAATTCTTCTGAAAAATTCAGGTTGCCCTTTGAAAGTGCTTCACTGTTGGTACACTTGCAAAAAAGGTCAGATAATCACCTGTTTCTTTCTCATACCCTTAACTAAGTATTCCTGTTCCTGCAGCAGCATCGTAATGTCAGAGTTTCATGGAAAGCACAGTGGAATATTTTAAACTTTTTTGGTTTAGTGAATTAATATTTGTAACTGCTGAAACTCTCTTAGTTCTTAGATTAAAAATATTACACTGCTAAGAGTGTTTGTTTCTGGAAACGTAAATGCCTTGTGCTGAATCTCAAAGATTTAGGTACTGTGGAATTTACATATCAAGGAATGAGACTGTGGTGGTTGTTGCTACTGAAATACAATAAATGGTGTTCTCTGATAAATATGATGGTGTTAATGAGTAGTATTATCATTAATATTCCAAACTAATGAACACTGAACTTCAAACTCTGCGTTTTCAGTCTGTCCAAACTGAGAATGGCTTCGTGATTAAATCCCATTTCAGACTGCACTTGCGGTTCTCAACTTGTGTTGAGTTTTGGAAGGGCATGAGTGACTGGGTGAGCTCATTCCTCTTACAGCAAATGGCATTTTTGAGAAAATACAGGGGGTTTGTTTTGGCTGTGGATCTCAGTTGCTTATCAGTAACAGTAAAATGCAGGTCACACACCAGCCAGGTCATACTACAGGACTGTAAAGTAGCTTAGTTTCTAAAAAAAGATCCCTCTTGGCTATGTTAAACTAAAACCATCAACAACAGGATTCAAGAGCTTCTTAGATACATCACTAGCAGTTTGGAACAGGACCAGAATGCCATGTTATAATGCCAAGAAGTTGGGTTTGTTTTTTTTTTTCCCTTTCTCTCTGCTAGGATTCCAACAGGAAAATTTCCTTGACCTTGTGTCCGGGTAGTTCTTGAGGATGGCAAGCAAAGGACCCACAGCTTCTGCATCAACCAAGAGCTCCAGCACTGGAGGGACCAGTGGCAGCAGCAGTAACGGTCCTGGGGACAACACTAATCAGGACAACACTTTTGAATGTAACATCTGCTTGGACACTGCCAAGGATGCAGTGATCAGCTTGTGTGGGCACCTCTTCTGGTGAGTGCTCCCGCCCCCACAGCTCAGCCAGAACACCAGCCAGCTGCTCCCAGAGAATCCTGTGCTTTTTGTAGCTTCACATGTCAAATGTCCTGTATAAAATGAGTAAGGACCATGGGTTTGGTTTAGGAGAAGCTTCTCAGCCATTGTTCTTTGCTCATGGTCCAGGAGTGGGTTTCTTGCATGTTAAACTTCCTGTACTTCTGGCCATTCCTGCAAGAGTTGGACTCGATGAGCCTTGTGGGTCTCTTCCAACTCAGAATATTGTGATTGTTGTGTAACAAGCAGCCCCACACAGACAGTTCAGTGCTCATTGATGCTTCTTGGTGTCATGTTATTTTATTTGTGCTGTCTGGCCTAGCACAGACATCTTTAGACCTTTCTAACCTGTGCAAACCTAACCCTGCCTTTGAATCCAGGTTATGGAGGCCTAATTGCAGTTTTTCTCACAGGTTTGCTCTTTTTTCCTTTGAAACCATAAAAAAAAGGAAAAAAAACAGGCAATAAGCTTTTTCATGTGGAGTATTTCTCTTTTTCCAAGGTATTGCAGTTCTAATAGGAACTTTTCAATTCTTTGATCTGACATGGAAAGAATGTGTAGCCCAGATATAATACACATGCAGCATTTCTAATTTGGGTAACTTCCTTTGAATATACTCTTTCTTGAATGTTAGGAAGTTATTAAGGATTGACATGGCCAAATGTGGGGGTTTAGGGGATTATTTTACACAGTAGGCTAAATCTTTAATAAAAAGAGGCCTAAAAGAGCAGTTCTTTTCTGTGTAAACGTACGTAACATCTGAAAATCCAGATTTTTATTTGAGGAGGTGGAAAATCACTGGCTGATGGCTTGTTAAGATAAAATTAGATTGAATTATTGCACAAAGGGATCTGGAAGAATGGAACCTTAAAAATAGCATGTGTCTTGTCTGAATAGGGTTGTCGTGACCATTTTGAGAGCAGATGGCTGTTTGCAACTTTGTCTTGTAGCCTTGTTTTCTGAGCCCTTTTTTTTTTTTAATTTGCCATATTAATTTAATCTCTATAATGGGAATTTTTCTGCCCTGAGCAACTGGGTCTGATCTCAACAGCTGACCCTGCTCTGAGCATCCAGTTGGACTACAGGCTACCTGAGATACCATCCAGCCTGAGTTATTCCATGATCCTGTGAATGTGGCTGATGTTCAGCTAAATCTTTTAGGATCCTAAAGTCTCATTACTGACATCTTGCTCATTTGCATCTTAGCTCAGAGGTGTCTTTTCATGGTGTCAGAGTAGACAGTTTGCACAGTGAACCCCAGGGTTAATGCAGCCTCTGTGTGGGCCTTTGGTGTGGAAGAGGACGAGGAATCAAAGGGGGAATGCACAGAACCACCTTTGCAACTAGATTGTGTAACCTGAAAAAACCAGTGGAGATCAGTCTTGGGCTGTGCTTCCAAAAATTACTTAATGAGAGGTTACAGAACTGGCCCAGCTGGATTCCAGGGTTCTGCTGTGGCCAAGCTGTGCTATCTGTGCATGTGTAGGGTCGAGTTGTCAGTAACTAATTCTATTTTCCCCCTTTTTCTGCTCTGCGAACAAATTGTCCTGGGAATGCTCACAGTTGGCCTTGTTTACACCAGGTAAGACAGGTTTCCTTTTGCTTTGTCTTTCATCAGCTCCTGTTGCTCAATAAAGCCCTTGATTCTCTGGAGTATCTCCCTCTTTTTAAGTGTGCTTTTCTCTCCAGGGCAATCACAACCTGTTAATGCAACTGCATGTGCAACACCTTGCAAGCTGCTCTTTCAGCAACAAGAAAGCTTAATTCTGTTCCACCTGAGTATTTCCAGTTGTGATAGAATTACTGTAGAGGGTTCCTTTGCAGGTTTAAGTGCTGGGTGTACTTCTCTCTGCATTTGTAGTGTTTTACATTGTGCTACCATTGTGGAAAAGACTGGGTGAAAGGAGGGTGTCTGCACTAGCCCTGGGCCTATGCAGGACTCTTGGCACTGTTTATTTCTTCATATTTTACTCCAGGGCAGATCTGAATGTGTGCACATCAGCAAGTGGATCATACCAGATCAGCAGCCAAAGTGCCAGCTCCACTTTGGAGAGTACTTGGCACTTATTAAAATGGTTTGCTCTGGGGCTTTCTGAGGAATTGCTAAAGTCTCTCTGCCTGGCTGCAAATGAGGTTTGCATATTGTTTTTCATGGTCTTTTACTAGTTTCCTTATCATGTCCTTTCTTTTAGTGGCTAGAGACCAGGCCAAACAGACAAGTGTGTCCTGTATGCAAAGCAGGAATCAGTCGAGATAAAGTTATTCCTCTGTATGGAAGAGGCAGCACTGGGCAGCAGGACCCCAGGTAAGAAACCTGAATACAACTATTTTTGTTTGAAAGCTGAAGATGAAACTTTAGTTTACTGTTTTAAGATTAAACTGCCAAAGTGCTGGATTCATAATTTGTAATATTTTTTCAAAAGACAGATAGAACTGACGTTTCTGCCAAATGTTTCTGGCTTTTTCAGGGCCTGGGTTTGCACACCTTATTTCATGTTCAACTGGCAATTCATTTGAATTTTAATTGGGTGTTAATTATCAGTTACACGTGGCAGGTTGCAATGATTGTTATCTGGCTGGAGAAGCTCCTATAAAATGTTCATGCCCTGAGTTTTTAGCCTTTGCCACGGGACTTCTGTTACTCAAAAGTGCAGCATTGACTCGGGGATGTGCTGCTGAAGGGCCAGGAGCTGGAGGGTTGGCTGGCTCACACACTGCCCCGGCTCTGCTGCAGCCTGGCCCCCTGGGACCGAGCTTTGTGGTTGCTCTGCCTTACTAGCCAGGCTATTGCAGGCACTGCTGCCTTGTGTCCTTGCACTTGAGCTAATTTCACAACTTCCTGCAGAGAGAAAACTCCACCACGACCCCAAGGACAGAGACCTGAACCAGAGAACAGAGGGGTAAGTGAAGAAACAAGCTCGAGCTGATAAGTTGTTTTTGTTGCTAATGGTGTTTATTCCTCCTGGAGGACAGTGTGTGTGCTTGAGATCCTGTGTGAGGATCCTGTGCTTACACATCTTGCTCATCCCCCAGTTGGCTGGTCATTGATAGCTGTGGTGTGGCAGAAAACTCCATTCCTACAGTACTCTTTAGCATCCCAAAGAACAGGATAACTTGGATTGTGCCTTGTGAAAATGGCCCTGTGTGGTATCAATGGAAATACTCTTCATGCTTGATTGTTCTCCATGTAAATACAAGGAACACTGTGCTTTGAAAATCCTTTGGGGAAATGTGTTTCCATCAAAATATACCTGTCGTAGAAATACAGAATTCATGTATGAACTTGGATTTTTGGCACTGAGACCTGTTTCTGTAATTTCTGTGGGATGTTACTGTACCATGGCATTACAAGCAAAAGAAAGTAGGTATCTGTTGGATACATGTTCATTTGGAGAGGGATCTCTGGTTTTGTTGAGGAGATGACATGGAGTGCATGTAAACAGCAGCTGGCACAGCCTGAGCAGACGTGGGACAAGGCAGCAGGACAGTTCCTCAGCAGGACCTGATGAAACAACGGCACATTTCCATGTAACACAGCCTGGGGTCCTCAGAGAGGATTTATCTGCCTCATGCTGCAGGCAAACAAGTCTGCTGGGTGTGATTAAGGCACATTTCTGTGTCAAATGTTGGGGAGCTCAGCTGTTCTCTTTCGCAAGGGAGTTGCTGCCTTATTAAATCATCTCCTGCACCTTGTTTGAACCTTTGAGCTGGTGCTGCTGGAAGTCAGAGGGGTCTGGTACGAAGACTAGTAGTGATGCTGCCCTCCTGTTCCCTACAAGCCCTGTACCTGCACACAGAGAGCTTTGCTGTCCCTCATAGTTTATGGCAAAGTCCTTGAGAAAAGTCACAGTCAGAAGACCAACTCCTCAAATCAAGGCTCAACCCAGATATGTTTGGCTTTAATGAGTGAAATCCTCTCTGTCCTTTTACTGTAGGAAGGTGACAAACCCCAGAGGGTCTTTCAGAACTGGTATCACTGTTTCAGTTCTGAGATGAGAGGGCAGGTTGCTAGATTACAGAAGTGTGGGCTCTCAGCAGTTTTTAAACCTGACACCCCTCCCTAGATCCACACATGGCTGGTTCTCCAATAGCAGTGGTGCTTCTGCACGGCAGGATTCATCTCCATTCACTAGACTTGTCTTTTGACTGGATGTGGTGTTTTAGTCTGGATCCCATGGGGTCAGTGTTGCATTGTAACTCTTCCTTTTTTCCTCCTTTCTTTATGTCTTGCATTCCTGCCCCAGGTGACTTTATCTGACACCTTAATTAGAGTCCCCCTGGTAAATTTTTTTTTTGTACTATTCCTTATAATGCTCTTTGCATCCCACTGGCAATTTATCACTTCACTGAGTGTTTGAATGACTCACATGTATCACGAAAATCAGTGTAGATTATTTTTTTTTAAATGCCTTTCTCATAGTTATGTAGCTAATAGCTATTAAGACACAATATATTGTTTAGGTATTCTAAATAGGATTGTAATGTTGATTTTGATACATTGGCAGATGTGTACTACTTTAAGTTGAGAAATGTTACAGATACACTTTCTTTAACTTGTGGCTTTCAAGCAAGAACTGTGGTTCCTAGTTTTCATTTTCTCAAAGTTTTGGGTTGCTCTGAGAAGTTTGCTACTGTGTGAAACATTTTAAACCCAAGAGAACTAAGGAGATATTTACAATAGTGTGTCAGACTGGAAGTTGCCAGATAGCATGGCCTTCCTTCAGGTGTGGGACAGCCAGGGAGAGGGAAAACATCTGCACTTCTGCACAATGTTCTGAAATAGGCTTTAAATGATTGGTACCTTTTTTGTCTCCTGCTGCTTTGTTCTCTGCAGGGATTCCAGGGCTTTGGCTTTGGTGATGGTGGCTTCCAGATGTCCTTCGGAATTGGGGCGTTTCCCTTTGGTATATTTGCAACAGCCTTCAACATAAACGACGGGCGACCTCCTCCAGGTACCAGGGATCCTCCTCCTCCAAGGGTCCTGTCAAAACATGGTTTACAAACTCCCTTGTAACTCTTAAACAAATAACCTGCTAAATGACAGAATGTTGTCAGCAATAACCAGTGCTGCAAATAGAAACACACCCAGCACAGGACATGGTTTATGGCTGACACGTTTTGTACATGGGCTCATAAAGAAGCAAGGTTGTCCCTTCCATATAATTCAAAGGCTCTCCGGGAGAACATTGCCATGGGAGAGGGGCAGTGGCACTGGAGACTTCTCCCTTTTAATTCACATCTCCTCTGGTACTCCTGCAGACTCCCTCTGAAAAATGAGACAAAATGGACTAGAGTTTCTAATAATAAAAACGAGTCACTAGGGGTGTATGAAGGAGACCCAGATTTTGAAAACAGCAGGAGAGGACCATTTCCTGAAAGATGAGAGGGAAAAATTTAAATGTACGCTGTACCATGAAATAATGAATGCAAAGATTGTTCCTTTTCAGAAATTTATCTCTGAGACAGTTATCTGTATTCCACAAGAAGTAACTTTCCAGTGAAATTATTTCACTGTTTTTAATGAACAAAAAACAGTTGGGTTATTGCAAGTGGTGACCTTGCTCTCCAAAAATTAAGTAATCCCTAGAAAACCTCTTCCCAATCTGCACTGGAGACAAGTTGAGTCTGTCTGTTTTGAACAAGAAAACTTACTGCCCAGGATTTTCTGGACTTCCTCTGTGAATGGTTGTCCTGGCAAATCTTCCAGCATGTCATATGGCACAGGAATTATGAGGAACAAACTCATTCTTCATGTCACAGCTGTACTGCCACGGTTCTGTGCTGTCCTTGGGTCCAGTTACCTGCCCTATTAACCATAGTTCAGTGTCCTCTAAAAATCTGTGTGTGGGGTGACTGAACCAGGAGTGTGGTAAATATGTGCTGTTGTAACAGCCATAATTTAACCAACTCCTTTATCTGTTTTCCCTTGGTGGATTCAATGCAGCAGTTCCAGAAAGGCACAGCTTGAGTTTTAGAGCTCACGTGCTTTTCATTATTCTCTTGGGCAAGGCTGCACAGGCAGCTCTGACCCTTTTACAATTTCCTTGTTCAGAGGTTTCACCTTTTGGGGAGGAACAGAGGCAGCTCAGGTAGAGGTAGTGAAGTTCCTTGGGAACAGTGAACTTGACTCAGCACTGCCTGCTGTGTTCAGAATATGCACGATCCTGGAGAAGAGGAAGGAGCTGAACTGTTTTTTGTTTCTTTTTTTTCCACTTCCTGTTTTCCAGCTGTTCCAGGGACTCCTCAATATGTGGATGAGCAGTTCCTTTCCCGCCTCTTCCTGTTTGTGGCACTGGTGATAATGTTCTGGCTGTTGATTGCATAAATCTTTTCCATTATTCTATATATTCATGACCAACAAGGCCACTGAAACAGTTACAAACTGCATCCCCATCCCACTTTAAACCTCTTGGTCTGGTTCCGTAGCTAACTATGGGCTTCAGGAATTGGTGGTACCACAGCACAATGAGGAATCTCGCATTTTGCACCAGAGTTGGAAATTAAATATTGGTTAAAAAGCGTATTTCAGCTCAGATATCTTGTACGACAGGTTCCTGCCGCAAACACGGGCCTAGTGTCGAGCTGTGCTCCCAGAGGGAGTGCTGCTCTGAAATCCTGTGCCAATCAGTGACACCAGGTCTGTGGGACAGACAGGGACCCCCAGCTAGACTGGGCAGGTCAGGAAACTTCTCCAGTGTGCTTTGCAACCACAATGGATCTGCCAGAGCTGCAGATGTTATTTAATGTCTCCATCAACATCCAGCCTTCTCCAGGAAATCAGCTGCAGCACTGCTGACACTCTTTGGGCACAGCACGCGGTGCAAATGGATCCAGGTCCGGAGACTGGTTCCTTTTCCTGCTGTTATTTCCTGGCGTGATGGAAAACCCTTCCTGACATGGTTCTGACGGCTGCTGGAAGAAGGGATACAAATTTATGCTGCAATTTTTTAAAGCCTGAACATGCTGGAGCCAGACACTGGAAGATTCTCTGGTTGTGGAGCCAGGTGGGGCTGGAACAGCCGCTGCCTCACCCAGCCCGGTTCCTCACTGACCAGCAGTGTTGTCTCCCCTGGCTCTGCACAGCCCCGGGGCTGCACTCGTGGATAATCCCCTCACCCCTCACAACCTCGTCACGGTAGCGACAGTTATCCCCTCCCACGGCTTTGAGACTTTCTACGCAAGGTCATGTACTCCAAATAAAATCCTATTACAGAGCCGAGATCAGCTCCTTTGGGGAGAGGAACAAAAGGCATCTTTACGTGAGGTTTGAGGTAAAACCTGTCATACTGTAAAATTGCACAGGAGGAAAAATGAGCTCCTGCCTTTGCCAGCACACGCACGGTAGGGAGCACTTGGAAGACCTTGTCCCTGCAGGTGCACACAGCTTCTCCGAGCCACAGCAGCACGGCCACAGCACAAGAGTCTCTGCAGTATCTACCAAAGAGTTTAATTTGAAGTGCTGGAGGAGACCACAACCATTAATGTGCTGAGGGGATATTTCAGAAGGTGAGCACTCTGTAGCCGTTTTGGAATCCTGCTGGGTATTCAGCTTTAAAGAGTACTCCTGATGTATTTGTGTAGATTCCTTCAGGACAGCGGATACGAGAGATTCCCTAGCAAGATGAACATTTTCATATTTCTCTGACTAGGCAATTCCATTTTTTTTCTCTTATTGTTTTTAGATTGTTTTGATTCAGGTCACTGATAGTCTCATTAATTTCCTGCAAGATGAATATTGTGACTTCTCTGGTAATAGACAGAAAACTGACAAAACAAATCAACAAATAGGAACTTTGTTTCAATAGCTTGGGGTTTTTCTAGTGTATATGGAAGAGGTTCCTGGGCAGGACACCTTAATTGTTGTAGAAGCTTATTTATGTGATTATAAACTGTTCACTTTTAGTGTCACGACAGAGGATGACTGAAGTTTAACTTGCCTACCTCCAAAACTCTATCTGGCAAGTAGAATGTTGCAAAGCTTCTGCAGTGTTTTGCCACGTGTGGTCAAATTTCTACCTGACTGGATGATAATCTGGCACAGTATATTGCTCAACTATTTATAGTTGAAGTGGTGCTTCAGCTTTTGTTGTGTGGCACTTTTGGGAAGCTAAACTTCTGCACAGGGTTCTTCTCGAGTGCATAACGTGTAACTGGGGCCCTTTCCAGGAGAAAGGCTGTTTGTGTGGCTGTCCTGCAATGTCGCAGCTTCGAGCTCCTCTCCTGCTCAGCCAGCACCACCTGCTGATGGGAAGGGATGGATTCCTTCTCTTTTTTGTGTGGAGAAACTGGCTGCTGGGAGCACAGGTTGTCCAGGGAGGAGCAGGGTATCCCTTGGAAGCCTTTTCCCAATAAAGAGGACAGAGAACTGACTGCAATAGGTTGAAGAGGTATTGAAACATATTTAACTAACACTTATGTTTTAAAATACGGAATTTTAATGCATTGAGGGGGGTTCCATCTATGGGTGAGAGATATAATGGATTTAGAGGAGACTGCAGAAACATGACTGAGAGCTCTTATTTTCGGGCAATTCCAGGATGAAATAGTCTAAAAGTGTTAACGCTTGGTTTCCCCCTTTCCCCGGTGTGCTTTTGTATGTACCCCCGTCCCGCACCCACCCGCACACGGCCCGGACGGCTCGGTTATTGCGTTACCGTTCCTCCTTCTTCTCCTCCTCCTCACTAATTTTCACTGTTGTGAAAGTGATTTAGAATTAAAAAAAAAAAATGGTTTTACATTGACCGGAGCGCGCCGCCGTTCCTTCGCGGGGCCGGGAGCGGCGGGGACGCGCCTCCCTCAGGGGGCCGGGGGGCGGGGCCCGCGCAGCGCCGCGCCCGCCACGGCACGTGCGGGGCGGGGCCGCGGGACAGCCCGCGCTGTCC
>JAWWES010000037.1:2974665-3042946 GCA_035583135.1 Lophotriccus pileatus | reverse complement strand
GGGAGGCGGGTCCAGGTGCGGCGGGACCCGCTGGCGACGGGCGGGAGCGGGCGGCGGGCGCGGGATGGAGGCGCTGCCAGGTGAGCTCGGGCCGGGCCGGGCCGGGCCGCGCCCCCGCGGGAGGGGCCGCCCTCCGCCACCGCGGGAGCGCGAGGCCGCGGCTACCCCCCGGCCCGTTATGTGGCCGCCGGTGCGTCGGCAGTGCCGCGGGGCGGTACCTGCGGGGCCGCTGCCTCCGGACCCCGCGCCCTGGCCGGGTGTTAGCCCGTGTCCGCGGTGTGGGCTGCGGCCGGCCCGTAGTTTCCTCCGCCGGTCCGCGGCGTCACGCGCGGCGCGGAGGGCTCCCGGCGGACCCGGTGCAGCGAACCCCGTCGGGAGGCGATGGAGGTGCGGCCGCAGCTCGCTCGGGGTCCCGCAGCGCGGGTGCCGCCGGCCCCGCTGCCCCCGGCCCCGTGTCCCACTCGGGATCCCGCGGTGCCGCCGGGACTCGGCCGGTGCCCGCAGGGGCCACTCCTCGCTGGCCGCCCCTCAAACATTCCTGCCGTCCTGGGGGACCCGGCAGGACCTGCTACATTGATTATGTGCGTTTGCTTTTCCTTCGCGCCGTTTCCTGCTCTGTTTTGTTCATTTCCGTCGTTTCTCCTGGATACTGAACAGTTCGGTTGGATTTAGGATTGTTCGTTTCCGTTCTGAGCCTTCCCGGGGACGCTCAAACAGATGTAGCAGCGCAGCAGAGTCAGGCGGCTGCTGCCGGGGCTCGGGAGCTCGTGGGTCAAGTCCTGTGTGATGGTTGTGGAGGAATCTGTTGCTTTTAGTCAGCTGTGGCATAGTCCTTGGCCTTTAGATGGCTTTAACGGGATCCACTGACCACGCTGACATGCGTTCCTTGTGCTGGTGGCACTGAACGGGAGGGCGTGGAGCTGCAGGGTGTCTGTTTTGCAGGTGTTTTGGGCCTGCAGCAATTCCACAAGTTCAGCTGACTTCCAGGGCTTGCCCTTCTTGGAGAGGAGAGTCTCCACTGCCTGTACACGCGGGCACAAGCACGTGTGGCTTTGCCTTTTATTCCCAAGCCCGTCTGGTGTGCTGAAAAGCAGTTTGCTTTGTAGAAGAACACACGGTAGTGCCGGCTTTTCCCAAGTTTCTCCTAACCCTTACTCTGCTGAGCTCAGCTGCAGTTCTTGGTGTTCTGGAGAGCAGGAGGGCACAGGGGCAGGTGCCCCCAGGTGTGGAGTAGATGCCCAGTTGGGAACTGAAGTGGCAACTTACACCACATGTCCCGTTTGAATGAATCCTCTGAGCCCTGCAGTCTGCAGGGAGGCGTTTCTGGGTGCTGCCAGTCTGCTGGAGAGAGGGGTGCCTGTGGCTGAGCAACGAGTGGTTTTCCTCCTAAATAGCTACTTGTGTAAAACAGGCGAGATCTTCACCTTGGTTAATTTTAAACGTTGTCGCTGACCTACACGGTGGGGCCAAAGTGCACAGAAGGCTGATGGCTTCTGTTTTGTGTAGCTTCAAGGAACTTAACCACGGTAACGACTTGCCTGAGCAACTACCGAGTTGTAACGTTCTTTGGAAAATGGAAGTTCGTGGTTTGTGGTTTTCCTTCTTTAAGTGCACCTTTTCCCTTATGCAACTTTAGTGCAAGCAAACTGTTGGTAGCAGGAAGAAACAGGTTTGAGATCTGCTCAGCACATGCTCCTTGTGCCCTCCTGTGCTCATCCAGATCCCTGACTCTTTAGTATGCCTGCACTGCTGTTGGGATTTGGGGTAGCATTTATCTGTGTGCCAAATACTCTTTGTGCACAGGCTTTCATTCTGTTTTCCTAGCTCGCCTGCATCTAAGTAACCAGCTCTGGGGCTTTCTGGCAGTCCTAGCAGAAACTATTATAACTCTATTATAACTATTTAAGTATTTTCTGAAAGGGCAATAGGCCAGTAGCATCACTGTCTCTTCCTAAGTCTGACAGTAGCCTGGTGTTGGCTGTACAGCCTCTACAGGAATATTCATTCAAGTGTGTAATTCCTTCCCGGTAGTCAAGTTGTTCTCCGCTGAATAAAGTTTGCCTTTCCTTTCTTTCAGTTCTGGGAAATCCATTTAATTATACAAATGAGAGCAAACGCTGTGTGCTGAGTCAGTGGTGTGGGGGAAGCAGTAGCTTGGCTTCCTGGCCTGGTGTGGTTCTCTGTGGGAATTGTACTGGAGCAGTCAGCCTTCCTGAAATCTCTGCTCTGGCAGAGCTGTAACTGAGCTGTTTGTGTGGAAAGTGATATTGCTTCCTTCTGCAGAATGTGAAGGAGCAGATGTCATGTCTGAAGGAAAAAAAAAAAGTAATATCTAAGGTGCCAGAGTTTGATTTGGGAGCTCCACTCGCATGAGTTACAGACTGCCTGGTGTTGGTTTAACTTTCCATGTGTGAAGACTTTCCTGCCAGTTAATTAATTTGCAGTTATTCTTTAAGAGAGAGACAGCAATCCTTGTTTTCCCTGATGTAAACTGGTTGCTGTTTGTCATGTTATCCCTGCATGCAGGTGAAGAAGTCTGGAGATGTCTGGGATGTGGGGACAGCATTGCTGCCGGGCAGCGCCTCTACAAGACTGTCAACGAAGCCTGGCACATCTCCTGCTTTCGGTAGGTAAAGCTTTGGCCTGTTAAAAGCCTCCTCGTGCTGTTCCACTGGCTTGGGACCTGGTGCTGTGGTACCTGGGTGAAGTACCAACACAAACCAGGAGCTGTTCCTGTGATCTCTGTGCCTGAGCTGCTCTGAGCCCTTGTTTTCTGGCGGCCGGTCCCAGCATAGTCAGACACTGCCTGGCAGAGGGTGGCTGTGCTGACGCACACGGGGTACAGATAAAGTGCAAATAAGAGCTCTGATTTACTGGGGGTGGCAGGAGCCACGAGCTGCACGTTTGCCCTCAGCTGCGTTCCAAGGTAGTGCCCAGGCAATTTGCACAGCCCGGTGCTTTGTCCATATGTGGTAGGTGCACGGTGTTATCAGGGTGCTGATAGAGGGGAGGGAGGGCAGGGAGATCTTGCCTTCTCCTTTCTCTCCTTTTCAGACTCTTAAGACAGACAAACTTACAAAATCCACTGGATAATGTTGCTATCAGCAGTGAAAAAAAGGGATATCTGCCATGGGTTTTCCTGGTGGTAGCAGTAATGCCCCTTGTCAGTGTTTCGTGAATATTCAGTCCAGTTTTCATGCTCCAGAACCACGTTTCTGAAGGGGCCTATATTTTTGAGAGGGATTGAGTACCTGCAGCTTCTACTGGCTTCTGTGTTGGCTTGGATCTGGAGAGGCTAATATTTTGGATACTGTCAAAGAAAATGAGGGGAAAGGAAGCCAAAGTGTGGCTTTGGAAGAATGTTTGCTGTGCCAAGATAAGCATCTACTGTCCTCGTTTAAAGAACAAAATACCCAACTCCGTTGAAGTGAGGATTATGGTTATTGGTGTATTTAAAAGAAAGAAAACATCTCATGCTGCCAAAGCAGTGCTGGCTCTGTTGATTTGGAAAATGCTGTGAGTTACAACGTCACGTTAATAATCACAATTACAGCTTGATATCTTGACAAATCCCAGTATTTTGGGTTTCTGTTGGTTTGAGTGTTCATGTTTAGTTATACTGAGGCAGCTTGTCTTATTCCTGGTTTTCTCTTCTCCCTAAAGAACTGGTATCCTGTTGTTGAGCTTCCCTGGATTCTGCTAGTAGCCAAACCCAAAGCTGTGTGTGCTGGAAGTTTGTCTTTCTTGCCAGTGGATGTGTTTCTCTTGTGGGTCTTGATTTGCAAATGTCTTGATGCTTCTTGCTGTTGGGGCTGTCAGGGTGGGGACAGCTGAGCTGGAGGCAAATCCTGCCCTTGGGCACTTCACAGAGAGTTTGATATCGGAGGTTATATTGTAGAGTGGCAGTTTGCTAGTTGGTTCTGGGCTGGTTTGTTTCATACAAGTGAAAACGCCAACTTTCCTCCTGAGCTGTGTAATAACTGTTTGCATTTTCTGATGCCCCTCTCCTGCTCTGTGCTTCTGCTGAGCTCTGGCAGCTGGCTGTGCTGAAAGAACAGCTGGAATCTGCAGCAAAGGAAGCTGCCCTTCCCTTTTTCCTACTTCCAGGGGAGGACTGTGCACAAAAACAACTTTCCAGTTTGCCTTCTGTTCCTCCTTTTCTTCTGCTGTCCCCAGACCATGCTGAGCAGCAGTCTTGTGCTTGATATCCCAAAGCCAAACTTTAGAAAGGCTGTGAGGGAAGGAGCCTTTGGCAGCCGGGAGCTGTGAGTTCCGGCAGCCCTTGTGGAGCGTTTTTTACAGTCTTCCTGTGGATTAGCTGACTCCCTGGCCTGGCACATAATTTCTCTAATGCTGATTGGCACAGCTCCAGGCTCGTTAGCTCTGTTTATTCTTGGTCAGGCTTGGCTCTGGCAGGAGCTGACGTACATCCATGTCTCTGAGGATTTAAGTTTTTGTCACTTCCCTCCTTCCTCCAACTGCCTGTGCAGGAGCTTTGTCTCTGGAACCTGCATTTTCTCTGCTGTGGAGGGACGAGCAAATCCCTGTTGGTGTATCTGGGATATTTTAAACTGTTCCTTGGCCAGCTGGTCCTTAGGCTTCAATCTGCTGGGTTGGATCTGGCTGAGGACGTTTCTTAGATGTTTCTGTCACAGTGTCTGTTGTGAATTAACTCTGAATGTACTTTTGTGCCTCTGAACTCTGTTGAGACAGCACATGCTTTCAAAGGTCACTGCTTTTCACAGTTCAACTGGATGTGGAAATTACATTGCACAGAACTTCAAACATTACCCCAAGAAAGGGAAGGAGAGAAGTGGCAAAGTGCCTTTTTCCTAGGGCTGGATCACCTTTACCTTGGGGGATTACTGGAAGAGCTTTTTTTGACCCAGAGCTTGCTGGTTTTATTGTTTTCAGTCCCAACTTTTTCATCATATTACGAAATAGAAGGTAATGCCCTGAGTTATACCTTTGAATAAAGTGTTATTAGCAGTTTTTATTTTTGGTGGTTTGTGTTGGTTTTGTTTTCCCACTGTTAATGACAAATGAAGTTAAAGACAATTCCCACTTTCTGTAAGGATATTGCCCACTTGAATTGGAGTAGAATGGGATGAGAAGACCTAGATGTGGCTGCATGGCTTTATCTTAAGGACACAGTATTTGTTAAAAATCCAGTTTTGATTATTTGAAAATCATGAATTCAGATCTAGCCTGTAGACTACATCCAGGTGGAAAATGCTTTTGGATGCATATGAAGAAAGTAATTGGAAATGGTGGTTGAAATTCCTACTGTAGCAGGGTGCTTAAGAACTTTTTTAGGAAGGAAGAGAGCTGAGGTTCAGTTCCTTCCTAACCATGAAATAACAGAGGATGTATATTACCGTGGTCTATAAAATAAATCTGATTTAAGTAGCCAAGCAACACAGACTTGCAGCAGAAATCTCAGCCAAAAGCCAAACCCTGAAAAACTGTTCACAGTATATCTTCAACCAAAATAACTGAAGGTGATGGATTACTGAGGATTTTACAGTTACAGATTTAAAAATATACCAGTTAGTTTATATCAAAACCATCTAATTAAAAGCTGAAACCTCATCAGGAGTTTGAAGAGCAGAAAAGCTCATCTTATTTTTTTTTTTTCCAGAAGAGGAAAGGGAAGCAGAAAAAATCTGTATGAATCCAAAATTTTTCATTACTGGGTCTAAAGCACTGGAGATGATGTTGACCAGAAACTGTTAATCCAGTTTGAACAAATACTTCTTTTTTGCTTAATACATAAGATTTTTATGGATCTGAAATGCAGTGTGACCTCAGGAAAAATTCTCATGGCTTTCTGTTTTGTTATGACATAATTTGGACTAACTTAAAAATAGAAAAAACTGTGTGACTAAAAGGTGTGAGCTTTTGGTATCTGACTAAATATATACTGAGTGTTGTTATACTGGTCAGAGATTGCATTATTATATTTAGGTGATTGTAAGCAGTAAGTTGACTTTGCTGTAGAAGATTTTGGCTGAAATTAAATAGCCTTGAAGTAGTCAAGAAATTGTTTAACTTGTAAAGAAAGTTAAAGTACTAAACCAAAATCGGTTTAAATCACAGTAAAAACTGCCTTATTACCTGGAGTTAAATGAGTTCCCTGACAGGCTGTTTATGTTCAGGTTCTTGCACTCTTTTTGAAGGTGTTGCTCCATTTCAGTCCCTGTTAACCTTTACTGGGGCAGACTGAAACACAAGGACTGCTGTAACCACCAGAGGGTTGTTCTCTCTGAATGGATACTTTGAAAAAATGGAACAGTGTTGGCAGAGCACAGGAGAACTCCTGGCTCTGTCTCCTGCTGGTATTCTGAAGTGAATTTGAAACCAATGCTCCTTTTGACCATTTCTTGGTAGTGGAACAAGGTTAAAAGTAGCTTCTTCCCAGAATCCCTCGTCTCTGCAGTGTGACAGTTGTCCATGGTCAGAAAACAGCCCTGGATTAGCTCTCTGTGCATCCAGGGGATGCCCTAAGCTCCAGGCTGCTGAGCAGAAAGAGAACCACTATTAATTTGCAGCTCTGGTGATTTGATTGTCTTACATAGATGCAGCTCTCCTATACTGAATGCCTTTTTTTCTGTACTAAATGCCCTATTTTGTGTGCTACAGAAATAATTTTTTGCTCAGCATAACTCAGTAAATCACTTTGGTTCTTTTTACATTCGGGGGCAGGGGGAGGTAAGCAGCAAACTTGTGGTAAGGCTGTATATAGTTAAACCTGGTTTAGGGGTGCAGATAAACTAGATGACTTCTGAGGGTGTTTTTCTAAATCTGTTTTCTGTTTTAGTATATCCTCTAACCATCAACTTAGATTTGAAGCAAGTAATTTCTGTGGCTTAGGAATGATCGAGAAATTGGTCACTTAATCTCCAGTCACTATAGGGTTTGGTCTCCCATGCTTAATCACCCTCAGTATTAAAACCTTCAGCAGAATTTTCAGAAATCCCCTGTGTTGCAGTTTAAATCAATTTCTTCTAGACATGGTCACAGAAAACAAGCTTTTTCCCTGCTTCTGTTATCCATGTAACCTTTCCTGTCAGAAAGCAGCAATCGTTTCTCCCATCAATCCCTCCTAGACAGAAGAAACGCTGGACTTACTTCTTTCTCCAGACTGTATTTTCTAGGCTTTAGATCACTTCTGTTGGTTCAAACTGGCACAGGCCTTCATTTTCCAAAAGCAGCTTCCCGCCCTAAAGACAGATGGATGGATATGAAGCACAAATGTAGAAATGTGGACACATGAAGACGTAAGCAAAGGTGTATATTAAAGTAATTTAAATTGTGGGGATGTTTGGTGCTTTCACTGTTCAGCTGTGAGCACAAGGCAGGTTTGTACTCAGAGCAGCTGAATTTGAAAGCGGGGCAAAGATCTGTAGGGACAAAAGGCGGCTGAATTAAGGTAGGAGCAGGAAGAGAAGAATCTCCTCCTCTTCCCTGTTTTCTCCAGTTTCTGGCAGTCACAGAAAGCTAATGATAAGGGCCTCAGAGGTGAGAGCTCTCCACTAATCCTGCAGACTCCTGGGAATGCTGCTTTGGTGGTGTCTTCATCAGCATTGAAATTCGCCAGCTCACTATCAGATTCAGGGAGAAATAGTTGCCTCTTAGTGCACAGATCACCAGGACTTTTGAAGAGTTCACAGATTCAAAGGAACAATGAAGCACTTTGCAGGTGGCCACATTCCTCAGGGGAATGCATCAGCTGCGGGACATCGATGACCACCCTTTATATTTAAGGAGGAACGGGGCATTCCAATCCAAACTTTCTTCTGGTTGTCTTGGCAGCTTGTCCTTTAGGGCACTGTTATCAGAGCATTATCACATCAAGGTAACTGGAATTACTCACACAGCCCAGACTGTGGTAGGCTTTCCTCGGGAGTGAGAGGGGATCCTTCCCCGAGGAATTCAGCATTCTGCACAGGCCGAGGGAGGAGTGAGGATGCCGTGGTGGAAGTGCCAGTGTGTGACTGCCATTTGTGCAGAAGTCACTGTTCCCCAAACCACATATAACCTGTGAGGCTCCAGTAGGTTGAATTTCTTTGGTTTGCTTCTCAGCCCACACACATTCAGGAGATCTGCAGCCATTAGGTGAGTGTGGTGCAGATAAAAATCCTGTCTCCACCCTAACGTTGTGTTTTGTGATGTGAGGCCCCAGAGAAGCCTCACTGTTGTTCTGAAGCTGGTGCTTAGAAGTAATGCAGCGATGGAGGTGGGCTTTGCTTCGCTGTTTGTTTTAGTTTACTCAAGATCCCCTCTCAGAGGTACGTGCAGATCCAGACGAGATTGGTTTCGGGAGCTGACTGTGCCTTTCAACAGCAGCAAAGCACGTGTTCCATGTAAGTGCCTTGGAATTGCAGTGAGGTGTTGGGATTGTACTGAAGTATTTGGAATGCCTCCAAACTGCACCCATGCTGAAAGAAAGGCTGGCTGCAGACTCCTCTTGCCCCGGTCCCACACATATCCAAGTGCCTGTCTGTGCCAGGATAAATTTGTGTGTCTTAGGGCTGGTGGATGTGCTGAGCAATACATCTGTCTGCAGACATGCAGGAGCTGTGTGGTAAAGAGGGTGCTGAGAGGTTCAGGCCAACCCCAGCTCGTTTAAGATATACCTCCTATATCACGCTAGTGCTGTGTGATGCACTTCTGTGGGGATAGACCTGTAATGCCTGCGACTCAATTGGTGATACTATCATGTAAGTCATTGTTGAGGTCTTTCATGTGTTCCTTTTTATTTATTATAGCCCTTATGGCAAAAGTTCCTGCACGGTTCTAAACCATCACGAGGAAAACAACTCCCTCCTGTGATTGCAACCTGTTTGTAGTGGAAATGCTGTCAGCGTTTGCGAGAGAGAAAATGGTGATGTCTGACTTCACTTGGGGAAAAAGAAATTTGCTTCGGTGCATTGTGGCCCCCCAGAGACGGTATCAGTAAAGTGACAGAAAAAGTCCCCCACACACACACACCTGTTTATCAGCATTTCTGAAGTACAGTCGTTCTGGCAGGAATTCAGATCTAGAATGCAGGAACACATTAACACCTTTTCCAAAGCCCTTTTATCAGAGACATTGTGTTCTCAAATCGGTCATAGAGACAACAGAAAAGGCAAGAAGTAACAGGAGACTTCTGTGTAGCCAAAAGTAACTTACTGGCTGCTGCTGCTGGGGCTTGCTGCAAAAGTAAAATCATTTTGATAAGATATTTCCTGTTTAAATAGACATTTGACTATGTGTCCTTTGGCTTTAAGGAAGTCTTAAACAAAATCCCTTCCTAGTTGCTTAGCTGTCTGGGCGGTTTTTATTGCTTTGAAGTTGGGCTTTATCTGCTGGCTTCATTCACAGACTAGCTGGCTGCTTATCACATCTGTGGATCAAACCTTCAAAGGTTTTGTCTGAAGAGTTGGGATTTATGAGGTCACGTGGAATCCCGCTTGGAGGGCGTTCAGCCCATGGCAGCAGAATTGCGGGGCAGAGCTTTTGTCCGTAGGTGAGGCGTGCGGGGAGGGTGGGCCGGGTCTGTGCGCGGTGGGGAGGTGCGGTGGCCGGGGAGGCGCTGGCCCCTTTTCAGCACGCAACATATAGAGAATGTGGGAGACCAGAGCGCATTCCTAGACACAGACTCACCGTGTTGCTGCTTCCAGTCGAGCTGTGTGAAATGTCAGAAGGAATTAGACTCGTGCTGGAGCTGACGAGCACATCGTCTGCAGCACTAGGTTTCACTGCACTTTTACAGCCGGGCTTACAAACTGCACTCAGTGGGGGAATTTGCGATATTTTTTTCCCTTCAGAAAGGTGCCTGCTTATTAAAAGTAAAAAAAAAAAAAAAAAAAGAGAGGGGGAGAGGGGGAAATAAAAAAATAAAACAACCCAAAAAGCTGCCTGGCTTTCTGCTTAGTTCAACAGCGAGCAGCGGCTGTCAAATCTGCAGCCAAGCCTGCCTTGTTCCAGCCCCAAGCGTCCCTGGAACAGGGTGCCAGCTGAGACGAGCATCTCCAGGAAAAGCACGTTGGAGTGCTCTTGCCGCTGGAACAGAGCACGGTTTGCAGGCTGTGTTCAGGCATGCCAGGCTTTGCTGACTGTACAGAAAGGGGCGGGCTCGGTGCAGCAGCACATGTTTGGTGCATTTCTGAGTGTCTTGCGAGCAGCTTTAGCTGCTTAGGTCACTAGAGATCATTCTTGGCTTCGGGCAAGCACAATGATACAACTGTATGTGCTGCGAGCGAGAGAGAGTGCTCTGTGCTGATTTATACCTCAGCTTCCAGTCAGGAGATGAAGATTAGGTTAAAGGATTGTAATGATCTCTGTTAAAACAGTGTTGGAAAGGAAGCTATTTTTCTTTGGCTGCAGTACACTGAGTTACCTCCTGCAAGAAGGTTGAAGGGGGGTTGTAGGTGCTGTGAAGGCGGTACAACCCCACTCCCCGTGCGGGGTTTAGGAATGTTTATAGTAAACGTTAATTAGATGTGTTTGGAGATGCGGCTTGTTGTCTTCCTTGCCTTCTCCATCTGAATGTGCCGCTGTTGCAGAGAAACTTCACGTGTATGTGCTTGTATCCCGTGGCCAAAGCTGCTCTCTTTCAGCACTGAACACGCAGCCCCTCTTTGGCTCAGAGCTCCACCCCTGTGAAGGAGCAGAGCCTGCTGAGGCTCTGGAGCCGCCGCTGTCCGCCTGCCATGGCTCCTCCTCCCCTCCCACCCTTGGGTGGAACCAGGGAAGGGAAAACTTGACAATAGTTAGCAGGCAGCAGAGCTCGCAGGAACCACTGCAGCAGCATGTCCAACTAGCCCGGTTAGCAGCGATTCTGTCCTTCCCGAGGTGCTGCTGCTGCGGAGCGCGGGAGGAGATGGTTATAGCCATGGGAGCCAGGAAAAGTCTGGAAAGGAATGAGCAGCCGAGAGACCTGGCATTCCTTGGGCAGCTTCAAAGAGAGGTGAAGTATCTGAATCAGCGCAAGAGTAAATGAGCCCTGGCTGCTGCCATGTTGGCAGAACAGAGCTGTTCAGAGGCAGTTGGACGAGTTTGTGGCTGAGCCGGTTTATCCAGTGTTGAAGATGGGAAGTTACTTGTCTGCCCCAGCTTACTTCGCTCCCAAGGATCCCTTTCGGTAAGTCTTGCCCAGGATTAGCACTAGACCTCCAGAGTGTCGTTTTGCCTCCTGTGGTGGAATCCTAAAGCGTCAGTGCTTGTGTGCCGGGAACAGCCGGCCTCAAACTGGGATCCTGTGTGGCTTTGAGGAGGCAACAGGGGAGGTTCTTGCTGCCAACCCCTTCCCAGCTCTCAGCTGGAGAGAGCGGCTCCAGTGTGTGCGTAGCCCAGGCAGGCTCCCCTCAGGGAGCACGAGATGTGCCACTGTGCCCAGTGCCCCGTGCCCCGTGCTTCGCTCACTGGCACAGCAACGGGATTACTGTGGCTGCTGCTGCTTCTTTTCCAAAGCTCCTTGTGCCTGGGCACAGCACAGGGTGAGCCGAGGTGCTGCTGTGGGAGTGCAGGAAGGTGATGTAACCTGCACCCAGGCAGCGCATAATCCTGTTTGAGAAAAGAAATCAGGTACTTTGCGGGTAACTAGGGATGAGCAGCATGCTTCCCTTGCGTGGAAAGGGTTCTTCTGGGATCTTTTGGTTTATTCAATTTTTATTTGTTCTTGGTCCAGTTGAACGAATGAGGCTCGAGAAAGGTGATAGCTCCAAAATCGGGCTTTGATTGCATTGCATGTCCGTGATGAGAACAGTTAGTGGGGCTGAGCACAGCCAGGCTGGTGACTGATGTGCTGATGCGGTGGATGGGTGAGGAAAAGCACAGCTTGCACTTTCATTGTCTCCTTCCTATCCCCTCCGCTCGGATTTGCCTGTTATTGATCCTGTTCTGCAAACACTTTTATGCTGATTTGGGAGTAAGGAACCTTTTGTTGAAGCGGTCTAGGACAGGAGTAAATATTGTTGTGCATTTGATGAGCTTCTTTAGGCAACTTTCTGAAACAGCATCTGCTTTCAGAACAGGGAAAGTGAGCAGACATTCATTATTTGTAATATGTGTAGGGTATTATGCTAAGCCATAGATACACCTTCTCCTAAGTGTGTGGAAATGGCTTTGCATAGTCAGAGCTTAAGCACTCTGTCTTCTAGTAGTCTGTTTTCTAGTATCTGTCCTTCCCTGCCTGGTGTCTCTTACGTGGGCAGTGCACACGCTCCTGCTGAGCCCGGGTGAGTAAGGCCTTGTGTCAGCTGCAGGCTGGGGCTGTGCTTTACCCTGCAGCTCTCTGTCTGTGACTGCCCCCCCAGCACTGCCTGCAGGATTGGAACCAGGGCTCTCCCGAGCCTGTGTGGCGTTAACTGATCTGGCCTGACAGAGAGTGCGAGGGGGGCATTTTGTTAATGAGCCCTTCTCAAAGGGATCTGTCTCTTCAGTGCCAGGGAAGTCTTTGCTTCCATGAGGATATTGGCTTTCATCTAGCTGTAAAAGAGATGCCACATCAATTGAAACCAGGCTGGTTACCTGTTGTGACCTGATCCTCCTGCCACCCCCCACAAAACCGAGAGTCCATCCAGCAGCGATTTGTGAACTCTTTCTGCACCTTGATCTGCTGTGCTGCGGATCAGCACGACCAAGCACTGCACCCAAATGCTGCCTGGGGATCCTGGGGGATGGCTGTGGGAGGCAGATGAATTTATTTTGTATAGCCAAGGCTGGGAAGAGAAGAATCACGATGTCTGGTCTGTATAATCAGAGCAGGCTTCTGTGGCTCCAAAATTGGTGGCTGGGCAAGAGGAAACACGGCAGGTATGGCTGTTACCAGCCCTCCATGAAACTTGATTGCCATGGTTTGTTACTCTGTAATAAGAATAGCAAATCATCGAGGAGAAGATTAGTGTTTCCAATCTATAAAAGACTAGCATGGAGGAGCATGAAATCTTCCTTTCCTTTGGTCATGGCGACTGGCAAAGGGTAGCTTGCTAAATACCTGCAGCAGTAGCTGTGTTCCTGTCTCAGCTGATGTGAGCCCTGCTGCAGTGCCATGGCTCTAGTGAGGAGGGAAAGGAAGAAGTTGTATCTTCTGTGACAAAATTCTGACAGGAACATTCAACAGTCTCTTCAGTGAGAGCTGTGTGGAACAACATTGTGATGCTTGTATCAATTGGGCCAAGGCACTGAAACAATACCTGTGCTGTCAGCCAGTGTCCCACACCTGTCAAACCTAAAGCCTGTCCTGGGTTCCAGAGTGCATGGTAAGTAACAGAGGTGCTGCCTGGCACTGTGGGCTGCAGCCTTGTCCTCTTGCTGGCAGAGATTAAGGAAGCAGCCAGTTAGGCCCATTCCCAGCATCCAGCCTCTCTGGGACTCTGTTCCTGTTGCCTCATTGCCCAGGGTGGGGTTCTGAGCCTTAAGCTCCAAACTTGTCCTGCCCAGATTTGTTTAATTACATAGCAAAGAACTGACTGCTTGCTAGCTCCACCTCCTCACCTTCGTTTTGCTATGGGTGTGTTTCACATTAGATACCAGGGCTTATTTCCGGATGGAAGCAAAATAACCCAAGTGCTGTGAGGTTGGATCAAACCACAGAGAAATAGAAGAGGGGTAAAGGAAAGACAAATATACATAATCCGCTGGAGCCCCCTAAACAGAGTTGAAGTTGTGTTGCTTTTGCAGAAATTTTAGATTTTCTTAGGAAGAAAAAGGGCCGGTTGAAGGTGAAATTGAGGAGGGGCGAGGAAGGGAAGGTGTTGTGCCTAAAAACAAACAAATAAGTAACCCACCTGCTTGGAGAGAGCTTAGACAGAAAACCAGGTGTTGAAGTCCTGGTGGAGCAGTCTCCAGCATTGCTGTCTGCATCCCAAGTGCAGGTCTGGTCACAGCTCCCTGTTGGAAGATGTAATCACTGCTGGAGCACACACTGGTACAGGCATGCATGCAGAAGTTGGATAAGTCTGAGGGATCCGATTTGCCCGTGCTGAGCCAGATGTTCCTGCCACAAGACGATAGAAATCTTTGCTGTTAGTCTCCACTTGCTCTTTTCTCCCTCCCACTCACCCCCTTGCTCATTCAGCGAGGGGTATTTACTGCAGGTGAAGCCAAAGGGTGGTTGGAGGTTGCCCTCTGGGTCTCCTGCATACCATGAGCAGGGTGTAACCACGGCAGTGCCCCCGGGCTGGGGCTGCAGTGGTGGATGTACCACCTACAGCAACCTTGACTTGCTGTTCCCTCTTCTCCAGACAGAGTTGGCAGGGCCTGTTGCACGTGCTGGAGTCCTTTCCCAGCACTTGGAGGGGGGCAGGATTTGATGCTCCTCAGCTGGGAGAACAAACCCTGTATAAGCCAAATATGTTAGAAGGAGCAATCTTCCTGAGGGTAGGGTATGGCATGAGGTGTTTTCCCCTAAAACCAGAGGCTGCTTACAAACAGCCTTACCCTGTTGCTTTGCAGTCTCTTGAGATGGAGCAAATAACTCTCTCAGTGTTGGAGCACGACCAGCTTCACATATCATCACGCTCATTACAAGCTGGTGGAGGTTACAAGGAATGTCTTTGGCTCAAATAAGCTTTTGGGAAGCTTGTGAGAGGTGAAGTCAACAGTAGCTCTCATCTTAGCCCTGGGAGCATGTACAAAGTGCACCTCCAGTGCCACCAGTGGCTCCAGTGCACTGGGTGCTGTGGGAGGACCCCCACTGACCTCACCCCCCACCCCAGTGCAGTAACTGGGATAGGTGTCGGGGTAAGAGGCAAAAGAAACTCTTCCACCTTTGAGGAAATGACACGTTGATCCTCGAGGTGTTTCTCCAAACCGGTTGTTGGTGATTAACCCGCCTGGGATCCCAATGGCCACCGCCAGACTTATTTTCCTTTTAAAGTCTGAGAACGTGCTGCCCAGGGCTAATGGAATAATCTTTAGTGATGCAACTGCTGTCTGTGCCTTATCTCTGCATTGTGTCACACCTCCGTGCTGCTGAAGTGGCAGGATTACTGTGTGTTCAGGAAGCCTGAACATCTGGGTTCTGCTTGTGCTTGCTACGAGGTATCTGCAGTAGAATTGCTGCATCTTTTACCTTGTTTCTTTTTTTTCTTTTTTTTTTTTTTTTTTTGGAGGGGGGGAGTTGTTTACCTTTTGGGAGAGGTTTGCTTACAGAAGAATAGAAAAGTTTGCACAAAGGTGCAGAGCTGGCTTTGTGTTGCAAAGGGAAGCGGATCCAGCCTCTCCGTGCCCCTTCCTAAACCGGGTGAGGAGACAAGTGCTCTGGGACAAGATGGTTGATGCTATAGAGGCACCAAGTAGGAACACAGCAGAGCTGTTTCTGTGCTGGGCAACTCTGTGGCTGGAAACTTGCATCCAGGAAGAGACAGAGAGCAGAGGAGCAAAATATAAAGCAGAATTTATAAACCTACTGGTGTGTTTTAATGTGTGGGATTTGTTTTACACTTTGGAGGCTTCTTTTCCTTTGTACTGGTTGATTCCACCTCTCCTTACAAACCTTGGGTTTGGTGCTAATTTTCAGCTGAAGGAGCATTGGGAGTCAGTAGAGTTTAGTCCATCCATAGCTGGAAGAGCTGGTGGTGAACTGCTGCTGAATGTCTGTTCTCCATGCAGGACAGGACCTCTTTTGTTGATTTGTGACTTGTTGCCAACTGGAACTTTGTTCCTTTGTTTTCCTCAAGGTGCTCTGAATGTCAGGATCCCCTCACTAACTGGTACTACGAGAAAGACGGGAAGCTGTACTGTCACAAAGACTACTGGGGGAAGTTTGGGGAATCTTGCCATGGCTGCTCTCTGCTGATGACTGGACCTGTGATGGTAAGGACTGAAGGATTCCTGCCTGAACTTCTCAAACTTAGTTAGGTGCTGTCCTAGGTATAAAGATAAGCAAATAACCTGAAGATAAGTCTCCTTGCTTCTCTAATCAAAGATTAGAAATGGAGTGTGTGTGCATCTTCTAGATAAAGATTGATTTTGAATGGGGGAGCTGTGAAGATCTGGAGCATATGAACAAAGAAAGTTAAGTGCTGAAATGCACAGGCCTGAGAAGCAGAGAAGTGATTTGGGGGATGTGTTCAGTCTCTGAACGCAGTGAGTGCCTCGGTATTTGCACAGGGTGATTTTCCACTGCACTGTGGAATCAAACCTCTCAGCTCAGGGTAAGCAGCAGGTTCTGGCTTTGGGGAATGTTGCCATCCAAGTCCCACCTGGGCTGTGGCCAGAGTGGTTTTTCAGGCTGATGGTGTCTTGAAATAGTGTTAGACCCAATTGCTTCAGGGCTTGAACTTGCTTTTGAAGCACTGAACTCTGCCTGCACAATACGGGGCTCACCTAAATGTTCCCCTCCTGCCACAACCTTGCAAATATTTAACCTTTAAAACTGTCAGAATGAAACATGACTGTTATTTTTCTGGGGGCTAAATAAAAGTAGCGTGGTATTGAGGGATACCATTGTCACCTCAAAGGGGAGCACTGAGAAATGTGCAGACAATTTCTCATTACTTGCAGAACTCTTTGCAGAATACTGTCATAAGGGAAGTTCTCATAAGGAAAGCAGAAAAACAGATCAATGAATAAAAATATTTTTTAAAGGTATTTTTTGTCTCAGTCTCAGTTTGCTCTTTTCTCTGTCAGCTGGCTGGTAAAGCATCTGAATTTGTGCATTGCCTGTCTGCCAAAAAAAAGCCCTTTCAGCTTTATTAATTCAGGCATAACATTGGTTATCTTGCCAAGAGCAACTGAACAGGAAGGTTTAATACCTTGTTTACTAGTCTCCAGCAGACTATCAACTATTTTTGATAGCTGACCAGCTGCCAAATATAGCAGAGGTCCCTGGGACACAAGCTTTGCTCTGCCTGCTGACATGTTTGTTTTGGAGTTCTGCAAACAAGGTGCCAAGGATGGGGTTCAGGAAAGACAGGATGGGCTAATAAAACTCTCCAGTAAAAACCTGCCACTTGACTTTGAGCTGTGAATGATCTCTTTAATTAGAGAGGAAAGCAGGAGCTGCATCTGCTGATGGATTTTGGCCCTGCTTAGGTTACTCCCTTTTCTGTCTGTAGGTGGCTGGCGAATACAAGTATCACCCCGAGTGCTTCGCTTGTATGAGCTGCAAAGTGATCATCGAGGATGGGGACACTTATGCACTGGTGCAACATTCCACTCTCTACTGGTAAGAGGAGCTGCTCCCTGCTGTGTGTAAGCCCTGTTCAGCCAAATGCTACTCCAAGGAATGCCAGGAAGCTGCCTTTGGAGGGGGGAGAAGGAATGGTGTAAGCACTAAAAGCTGTGGCTTGTGGTCAGTGAGAGAACTTAGGTGTGAGTTTGGCAGGGAGAGACAGGACGCTGCCATGATGACTGTCTTCACTTCTTTCAGTGGGAAATGCCATAACCAGATTGTGCTGACACCCATGATAGAAAAGCACTCCACGGAGTCCCTGCGGGAGCAGCTGCCCTACACACTGACCCTCATCTCCATGCCCGCGGCCACGGACGGCAAGAGGGGCTTCTCCGTGTCTGTGGAGGGGGGCTGCTCCAGCTATGCCACTGGTGTCCAGGTGAAAGAGTGAGTATGCCCAGGCTGTGTGCAGTGGATGTGTCTGTGCAGGGGGAGCTGGGATGGATCCTGCAGCACTGCTGTCCCGAGGGGATCTTGGCATGGCAGGGACGTCTCCTCTGTGTTTGGTCTCCATTTCAGTCTTGTGACCACCTTAACTGATAATGTTAGCTCTCAGTGCTGTCTCCTTCACTGGATACAAGACATTTGGAGAATTCTGGTGGACTAACAATTTTGCTATTGGTCATGGAGAGCTCTCTCCAAACCAGCTCAGACCAAAGCACTCGGTCTCGTGGGAGCTCCCTGTGCTGGTAGATGAGCGTTGTTTTATTGCAAAACACCAATATGAAGGGGAGCTTTTTTTTTTATAATTTTGGCTAAAGTGACTTCTCACACACACTGTAATTCCCGTGTTTAGAGTTAACAGGATGCACATCAGCCCAGATGTCCGAAACGCCATCCACCCTGCGGATCGTATCCTGGAGATCAACGGAGCTCCCATTCGCACCTTACAGGTGGAGGAGGTGGGTGGAGTTCTCTTCTGAAGCCTCCTTCTCCTCTGCCTTCCTACACCTTCTCTGTTTCCTGACACTGTTCTCCCACCCTACACACTGTGTGTACAGCCCTAGTACTCTGTGCTGACAGTAGGAATAAACATGAGGACAAGCTTTGCCTTCCAGCTGGAGAGGAAAATGTAACAGATGGAAACGCAGTTAGGATGCAGGAATGATTTTGTGGCTTTCAAATGTAAAGGGAGGCAATAAGAAAAGTCCAGGGCTGTGAGAGAGGACAGAGAGGCTGTGAGGCTTTCCCATGTAGTGCTAGTGAAGTGCACTGTTCTGAGCCTTTGAGAGGACACTGTTAATCCACAAGGGCCCAGCTGATCATCGGGGGAGCTTTATACAGACATCAGGTGATGCTGCAGGAGTGTAGTGAGACCCACCATTACCTTCACTTCCCAAGGGTTTTATTTTTTGTTGGTGCTGAAGAGAACACAAGGAGCACAAGACTTCTCACAGATAAATCTCTGTGTAGCTTTTTCAAAGCTGTTTTTTACAGCACTGTTTGAGGTGGAAACTTATGTAGTTTTTGAACACTTATCAAAAAAGAAAAGATCAGAAAAAGACTACGATAGAGTCATAGAATATCAGGCTGGAAGGGACCTCAGGGATCATCTGATCCAATCTTTCTTGGCAAAAGGACTGTCTAGAGAGGATAGCTCAGCACCCTGTCCAACTGAAACATAAAAGTGTCCAATGTTATGGAATTCACCACTTCCCTGGGGAGATTATTCCAAGGGCTGATTGTTCTCTTTGTGAAAAACTGTCCTTTTGTGTCTAATTGGAATCTCCCCAGGATTAACTTGTACCAGTTACCCCTTGTATTTTCCACGCAACTCCTCGTAAGAAGGGAGTCTCCATCTTCTTTGTAGCCACTCTTTTAACACTGGAACATGGTGATAAGGTCTCCCCTCAGCCTTCTTTTCTCAAGGCTGAACAAACCCGATTCTCTCAGCCTTTTCTCACGTGGCAGCTTCATGGCCCTTGGATTATCTTTGTGGCCCCTCTTTAGACCTTCTCCAGCCTGTCCACATCTTTTCTGTGTAGGTTACTTGTAGCTGACCAGACAGAATTGGGCAGCATAAGGAGCTTCTGTGCCGCTGGTCCGATTTGTCTGGCAGACATCTGTGGTGCGCACAACTAAACCACAGCTATGGAGTGACCTCACTGAACTCTCTCCTCTGAGTCTTGAGGGGCACTGTCTGTGTCTCCTCTGCTCCTGTTGTTTGGGTCCCTCCTGTGTGCTGCAGTGCTGTCCTTTGGTTTGACTTCAGGTGGAGGAATTGATTCGCAAGACCAGCCAGACCCTTCAGCTGCTGATAGAGCACGACCCCGTCTCGCAGCGCCTGGACAGGCTCCGCCTGGACTCCCGCCTGCCCACCCACATAAAGCCACCCATCTCCCCACGCTCCCTCTCCCCACTGGACATCAAGGAGAACCTGGAAGGAACGCTCCGACGGCGCTCCCTCAGGTAGAGGCTCGGAAGTGCTGCCTCTGGCCTGGCTTGGCTTTGCCCTGTGCTCCCTGGCTGGGAGCTCTGTGCCCAGGCCTGGGACTGCCATGACTGTGGGGACGTGGCTTAGTGGGATAAATCATTGGAGAAACCATGGAGAGCTTTGGGTTCTGCTGTTGATGTGTACTCTCTCCATTCCCTTTCAGGGTGACAAGTTTTCCTTAATAGAAGTAAGGAGCTCTCCTGTTAGCAGAGAAAAGCTACTGAGTTTCACAGTTAGAAAACGTAAAGTCAGATTTTTACCAGCCTTAAATGGCTGGGGAAGAATGTGTCCTTAAGGGGAATCTAGCTGAGACCTTGTCTTATTAGAGTAGGGCACATAGGTGCTCATTTAGTCATTTTAGCAGTGTTTCAATCTTTTTTTAGAGAGAGCAAATGCTGTATCTTCACAGCTTCCTCCCCCTTTTCCCAGAGCTCCATCTCTGACTGCCAGTGCAGGAGGTGTGTTGTTGTCAGGCAGCTCTGACTCGGAATCTGCTCTGGGTTCGTAAAGAGCTTCCACAGTGCTGGGAGAGTATCTGGCTTTGGGGATATTAAGGGCAGTGAAGGACACAGAGAAACTGGTTCCTTAGGAGTGAATGATGGGATATGTTGGACCAGATGTTTCCCAGCAGCTTCCCTGATCTTCCTGTCTTCTTTGTGTTCTAGGAGAAGTAACAGCATCTCCAAGTCTCCTGGCCCCAGCTCTCCAAAGGAGCCACTCCTGCTGAGCCGTGACATCAGTCGTTCTGAATCCCTGCGCTCCTCTTCCAGCTGCTCCCAGCAAATCTTCCGGCCCTGTGACCTGATTCATGGTGAAGTTCTAGGAAAAGGATTTTTTGGACAAGCAATCAAGGTGAGGAGGTCCCCAGACATTCATTATTTACTTTGATTACAGCAATGTCTGCCTGTCTCAGGATCCTTCACCACTGTCTCAGTGGTGTTTTTCTTGCTGAGAGTGATTGGTCTTCCCTGGTTTGCTCTCAGATCCATTTCTGTTTCATTCCCTGAGTGTCTCTGGCTGTGGATGGTTTTGACTTTGTCCCCTCTGAATGTCAGCCTTGGCCACACATGCTCATCTCCTAAGTTAGATTCAGCTCTCTGGAGTGCCTGTGCCACAGCAGCTGTCTGGGTGAGGTGGACAGAATGGGTGACAGGCTACACCTCCTCTTACAGGCATCTTCCTTATGCAGAGGTGCATTCAGGTCCCCTGAGCATTTCTCACCCACCCTGTGTGGCAGGCTTGGGGTTTGCCAGGCTGATGTCGTGATCATCTCTGAGCCCAAAGCAGAGCCTAAATATCTTGGCAGTGTGAGGGTGGTGGTCAGGTCTTGCATGACTTTCATGGAGTTAAAATCTCCATCAGTAGCAGCTCTCTTGCATTTTAGCTTGGTGGTCTTGACAGGGGGTGCTCCAGCAATTCCTGCCCCAACATCCCTGGCACCAGGGGGCAGCTTCCTCTGCCTTGTTAAGGTGCTGTGAGCTCCTCAGGACTCAGATTGCCCTCACCATGATATGGGACTTCTCTCCTTACATATACAAGGGTATAACCTTGAGCTATCCAGCCACCATGTGCATCTCATGCTTCCACGGGAGGTGATGTGCCAGTTCTACAACCCCACTGCTTTTGATCCGTACTAATGAGCATATTTCTCTTTTCCTCTGCTCATAGAGAAATAACAGGTGCAGGTAAGTGGAACCTTTGCTCTGTCGCATGTTTGTGTCACCTGTGTCCCCACAGTTACTGGCACAAAGGCATTTCTTTTCTGCTCAAACTGCCCCGTGGCCATCCCGTTCAGGTGCATGCTCTGCGAGTTAAAACTGCCCCCCTGGAGTTCCATGATGACACTTGTTTCAGTTTTGCTGGGATGTCAGCTTAAGAATTCCACTTAGCCTTGTCTTTGTCTCTTCACTGCCCTTTATCTTGGGGTTTTAGATGTCTCTGGCTTCCATGTCCCTGGCTGAAATGTGTGGTGTTCCCTGGCTCGCTGCCTGTGTACGGATGCTTGATTTCAGACGGGAGCAGAAGAATATTGTACTCTTGCTTCTGTTGTGTTATTCCATGTTATTCCACACTCACACTGTATCAGCCTTGTTATGTCCCACGGTTCCAAACAGAATTAGTGTTTGCAAGAGCTCGTAAGCTTCCTAAATGCTGTAACAGGGTCTTGTGTTCTGGATTGCAGTTCTGGAGGTTTTCTGAAAGGCTTTTCATTTTAAAGGGTAAGAGGCAAAAAAAGTGACACTTTTCTTAAGCTCTAGATTGACAGGGTCTGATGCAGCAAGTACCATAGCTGGTCAAATTGTTCCCTCCTGTTCCTAGAGACAAGGTGGTTGTTTAGTTTAGTTCCCTGGAGATCTTAGGGAGCCAGAGCTGTCCAAGTTAAGCAACTGAAGGGGAGAGTTGCAGCCTGTGTGCATGCTCAGCACTGCGCTACCCAGAGGAGGCTTCAGCTCTGGTTCTTAGCATGATCCTCTGTCAGCTTCAGGTAGTTTCTGTTTCACAAACAGAATATACTGAATTCCGAAAGGAGAAATTTCACGCCGTTTTTGGCAGCTCCTTGGCCTCTGAATTTTCTCTCACCTCTATTCCTCCTCTCTGGATGGAGAGGAATGTTACCCTCTCTTTCAGAAGAGTTGCAGGAGCATTGGAATTGTGTATTCTTGAACCTTGCCTGTAGTTGTGGGTTTTCTTTCCACCAGGTGACTCACAAAGCAACGGGAAAGGTGATGGTGATGAAGGAGCTGATCCGCTGTGATGAGGAAACACAGAAGACTTTCTTGACAGAGGTAGGACCAAGACTTCAAAAAGCTTCTGAGCCTGTAGTGTGGTGGAACTCTCTTCCATCTTCTTCAGAGAGAGAGATCTTGCCAGCAGCCTGGCAGGAATCAAGGTGCTGAGGTGGGAGATACTGCAGGGGGAAAAGCTGACATGAGCTGAATGTTTGCTGCAGTGAAGTGTGACTCACACTGAGCAATAGATGTGGCTTCAGCTCCCAGTTCATTAATTTTTCAGTGATAAAAAGCAGTCCAAGTCTGAGGCAAATTGAGCTGTGCAGTACATAAAGGATTTATCCCTTGAGCCCTGTGCATAAATACAAAGGATGATGGCCAATATCTATAAGATATTTAAGACTCCCACTGTATTTAAGCTAAACTATCTTCTTGGTGGTGCCTACAATGTTTTTCAAAGTCAGATTTAGCTTAAAGGCAGCTCCCTAAGCACCTGACACTGCTGTTCCAACCCTGACACCTGCAGTACAGAGCTGAGAGCTGCCCTGGAGAACTCCTGGCTCTGAAAAGTTAGCCCAGCTCAAGGGTGCTCTCCTTAATGACTAAGATCAGGTTAAATGCACAGTGTGAAAATGAAGAGGCAACACTTAACTGACTGAGGTTGGGATTTGATTGTTCTCTGATCTCTGGAGGGGGCCTTCAGCACTGGAGAGCTTGTCACCACAGAGCAGTCTCTCAGGACTCGTTGCATTCACTCTTTGGGGTGGGATGTCTCTGGCTCCAGGTGAAAGTGATGCGCAGCCTGGACCACCCCAACGTGCTCAAGTTCATTGGGGTGCTGTACAAGGACAAGAAGCTGAACCTGCTCACCGAGTACATCGAGGGGGGCACCCTGAAGGACTTCCTCCGCAGTGCAGTGAGTTGGGATTCCTGGGAGAGCTGTACTCCATGAGCCTGACTGTGGGGTTGGTTGTACCGGCCTGATCTGCTTGTCCTTAGTCTGCTTTGGAGCTGTGTGGTAAAGCTGCTTCTTAGCTGTGTGTGGCCCCGAGGCAGGAAACCCATTCTTTCCGGGGCTGTATTGTGTCTGTGACTGCTGTGAGAGCCCCTGGTGTGGAGGAACTGCTGTCCCCAGCTGGTAAGATAGTACTGACCACTGAGGACTTATCTTTCAGGACCCGTTTCCCTGGCAGCAGAAGGTCAGCTTTGCCAAAGGGATTGCCTCTGGAATGGTGAGTTGGGCTGTTCCTTTGTCACAGAGCAAACCTCTGGGGTCAAGGTCAGCAGCTTCAGCAGGGTGGTGTATGAGAGGCTGTGGACCCTGCCTGACTACTGGCATCAGGTTCTCGAGTCTGTAAATGTGAGGGGATGTGCCCACCTGGGAATCCCTAACACCAGCTTTCTCCCTCTGTTCCAGGCTTACTTGCACTCCATGTGCATCATTCACAGAGACCTGAATTCACACAATTGCCTGATCAAGTTGGTGAGCAACACCTCTGTTCCCACAGCTTGCTGCTCCTCTCCTTGGCATCTTCCTCCCTTGGTTTTCTCTGCTTGATGCTTCCTCTTTTGCCAGGGTGGAACTGATTTCAGAGAGGCTTCTAGTGCCCTAAACAAGGGAGCTTCATCTGCACGCAGAGTTTTCCAGACTGATCTGGCTTTCTCTGTTCCTGTGTTCTGTTCTCTTACCCCTGGTAGCAACTCCTGTAAGAGTCATCAGAGCTAAAAGAGCTCTGTTCCTTATCTCAGCTATGAGATGTTCTCTACAGCTGCTTCTGTTGTTTTAACCACTTGATGACTTTTTTATTGGCACTCAGGATTCAGACAGGTGTGTGGGGGTGTGCACATGAGTGTGCTCTCTCTTTTTGAAATGCTGGGTCACAGGAGTTGTATGTGGCTTGATTCCCTCAAACCTTGCCCTTGTTCACTTGGCTGGGATAGGAGATTAGCATGTGGGTGAAAAAAATGACCAAGGGTGAAAGCCCAAGTTAACTCCTGACCAGGTAGAAGAGGAAGGTCTGAAAGGAAAGGTCCAGGTTTGCCCTGGCAAGTGTAGCCAAATTGAAGGGATAAGTGTTACTGACCACATGGGAAATAAGGCAACGAAGGGAGGAAATGATGGGTTGGGATTGTGAATTGAGTACCTTACACCTGTCTACACATCTTGTATGTTCATCTGGCTGCAGGGAGCTGGAATAGCTGCCCTCTCAGCAAACAGGAATTGCAGCCTCTTTGCTCCTGAAAGGAGCTGAGTGTAATCAGAGGGCTGTACTCAATCCCTTGTGCAGGATAAAACAGTGGTGGTGGCTGACTTTGGTCTGTCTCGGCTGATTGTGGAGGAGAGGAAAAAGCCCACTCTGGAGAAACCCTCGGCCAAGAAGCGAACCCTGCGCAAGAGCGACAGGAAGAAGCGCTACACGGTGGTGGGGAACCCGTACTGGATGGCCCCGGAGATGCTCAATGGTAAGATCCCAGAGCAGGAGCAGGTGAGGGACAGCTGTGACAGGGTACAGGGATGACAGGATTACTGAAAGCTTCCGGCCCCAGTAACAATCAAACCTATTAGAGCCAGTGATTTTAGACCTGCTAATGTGGGAGCTTATTTATACACACAGGTGCTGTGGCTGCAGTACCTGACCTGGTAAGCCTTTGTGCCAGCCCAGGTAATGTTTCTGGCTTGACAACAGGATTCTTCAGGAGGGCAACAGATGTAAGCTTCCTATAATCCAGATAACAGGGAAAACAAAAGAAGCCTGAGATAAGACTGAACCTGAGATCAATTTCTGTTACAGCCTCATGCTTTGGAACTGGCCCCGGGAAACAGGGCATGGTTAAACTCCAGGATGAGGCTTATGTGTGCTGTTGTGTAGATCCAGGGAGCAGCCATCTGCTGCCAGGTTTGCAGAAGCCTCAGGATTGAGGTGGGAGTTGTCCAAGTGCAGGGAAATCAGGGTTTTGGCATGCAGCCCTCAGCTGCATTAAGGTTCAGCAGAGACTCTTAGAGGAAAAGCCGCTCCTGCAGGATTGGAGGTGAGGGAATACAATGGACACAATTTCCTCCTGATGAGCAGGTCTGTCTGGTCAGCCTGGGCAGTTTGGCTGGCTGTCCAGCAGGGAAGGGAGGACTGGGCTCTTCTCCCTCAGCTCAGTTTTTCTCCATGTTGCTTTCTTGTGTGCTGTTCTGTTCACCTTCTCTCAAGGCCTGCAGCCCTACAGGAGTCTGGGGCTGTTTCTCAGAGCCTGTCTCAGTCCTGGCGTTTGTCAGGAGAACAGCAAGAGCATAGTCTGACATCACCTCTGTTTACCAGATACTGGCTTGGGAGGGAGGTGTGTGTAAGCAGAGCATGGCAGGCTGGAGCCTGCCTGCCTTCCCAGGATCAAAGTGCTGCCGGTGTGTAATTTATTATCCCTGCAGTCACTGCAGAGGGACCCGGCACTCACTGCCTGCTGGGCAAGCTGAGCACTGACTGTGCACTGTGGAGATGCATTACAACAGCAGTCAAGGGGAATAGACAAAAGCTTCCCACCCTTATCCTGAGCATTTGCTCAGAGCTGATACACAGTCTGTACAACACACTTCCCTGCATTGTCCTGTAATTCCCCAGGATAAGAAAGGAGCAGGGTTAAAATCTGTGATGGCAGCGTATGGGAAGGTGCAGTTGGTGTGTTCATATCTTGGGGTGACTCACCCTGCTCAGAGTGCAGCCTTTGCTTTGTCACTTATTTTAGTGCCCTCCAGGGAATAGGCTTAGATAAACTTTGGCCTGGCAGCTCCTGGAATAGCTGGATGGGCAACTGTGCCTTACAGAGCTGACTGTCTTATGTTTCCTGCAGGACAGAGCTACGATGAGATGGTGGACATCTTTTCATTTGGGATTGTTCTCTGTGAGGTAAGACAAAGATGTGACATGGCATTTTTAATGGCCCTGTTCCCCACTGCCATCTCCTTGCACACATGGTATCAGCCAGGTCTCTGTGCCTGAATGTGCAGTCTGTGACCTACAGCACATTATCAGTGAATTAGACTGGGAGAACAAGCGTACCCGGCCTCTGTTTCCTCAAGGGATGTAACTGGCTTGTAGTTTCTTGGTCCCAGTTTCTTCCTGGACTGAAAGAAATGCAGAGGTTCCTCCTGACTGAGAGAAATCTTAAAAAAGTCATCAAATTCTGACTGAGCCCTGGTATCCATTTGAAAGTATTACCCAGAACTGCGATACTTTCTTTTTCTACTGCCTCACTGAAAGAACAATCATCTGCATAATCTCAGCAAATTCAGGGCCTCCACTGGGGATGGCACTTCACTTCAAAGGAAGGGAAGCAGAAACCTCTTTGCAGGTCGATTAATGAAGCTGCCCCCTGAAGTCTGTGGGCTTAGTTTATTTCTGAGCCAATGCACAGTCTTACTGTTCTGTCAGGTTTTCTGTCTGCAGAACAAGAAGCACCACCTGAAAGCCACAAGATATTTTCAGTTTAAAAGGTGTGTATGACAGTGGAAATACAGATGAAAGGCAGGGTGTTATGTGTAACACAGCAGTTACAGGAACACCAGGGGATGCCAGCACAGTTTCATCTTCAGCATTTGGATGAAGGGGACAAAGCAAATGTCTGTGCATAAATCTTTGTGGCCTCATCTGGAGCTCTGTTTACACTGGGCCCTCCTCTCAGAGAATGTTGTGGTTGTGAGTGATAGACCTAGGAACTTGAAAAATCTGTATGTGGGATTAAAACAATTGTTTCATTTGGGAAAAAAAGACAAATAAAGGGGTAGGAGCACATGAACGTTTTCTTTGTCCCCAAAACAACAATGCTAAAAAAAAAAGCTCTACATTCAGATAAGGAAATAACCCTGCCAAAACACATACTGGGTGTGCCACTGTCTAGTTACAGGATGTGGTTGCCCTGCTGTGAGTTATTGGCATAGAAAAGCCTGGGTGGGTATAAATAACACCCTTTTTGTGATACCCGATGAGGCTTTAAACCTAATACTCTGTCCATGTGAAAGTTTGCATTGACACTGACCTTGTGAGTCCAGATCACCCCTGAGCTCTGCTCTGGGCTCCTTCCCTCTGTTACCCTGTGAGTGCCCTCGTGCTGGAGGTGGTGAGTCCTGGGGCAGCAGCGGGGCACAGGTGGAATGGTGCTGCAGGTTGTGTGGATCACCTGCACTCACGAGGGGCTGCTCTCTGGAGGGGCACATCACCCTGTGTCTTCTGCCAGAGAGACCCTGGGCAGGAGAAGGGATCTGGGCCTCCAGTGGCCCCACTGGACAGGAGGAACCATGTTTCTGTTCTTTCCCTTCCACCATACTGCTTTGAAGGAGCTCCTGCTTGCTGCTGACGTTCTCTGTTAACACTCTGGACCTGTTGCTGTACTGAAGTGCTTCTCTCGTTTTGCCCTAGATCATAGGCCAGGTTTATGCTGACCCAGACTGTCTCCCACGCACACTGGATTTTGGCCTTAATGTCAAGCTGTTCTGGGAGAAGTTTGTTCCTGCTGACTGTCCTCCAGCCTTTTTCCCTCTGGCTGCTATTTGCTGCAGACTGGAGCCAGAGAGCAGGTAGGTTTGGGGTATGGAGGGTTTGTCTTTCTGAGCCTGCAGGATTGTGTCTGTATCCCCATGGTGGAAAGGTTGCTCTGCACAGAGGGCAATTCCAACCTTCTGTGGGAATGCTCAAAGGTTTCTGTGTATGGAGAGACTTAACGCTCATCAGTTTGTCAGAGAGGCCACTCTTTATGGTGGAGATCTCTGAAACAGTTCCAAGACAGAGAGCATAGAGGAGGAGAAGTGACTGGGGCTCCTCAGCTACCAAAAGTAGAGGCAGCCCTTGGCAGCAAGGTGAGTTCCTCATTTGATCCCAGTTGTGAAACCTGTAGATTCGGAACAGTGTTGATGCCAAGTGGTTCCAAAGAGCCAGAGCCTGATGACTGGCTGTTAGAATGGGTAGCCAGAGAGATGGGGGCTTTGCAGTCTTGGAAGCTGAATGGGGAGGGAATCATGTCCCTGCTCGCAGCTCTGTACGTGGCAGAGTGGTCTGGAAGGACAACGGGCTCAGTCTTTCCAGATGCTGTTATTCTTCCTCTTCGCCACTCACATTTTCTCACTGCTGCTTCTAGGCCCCCTTTTTCCAAGCTGGAAGATTCCTTTGAAGCTCTCTCTCTCTATCTTGGAGAACTTGCCATCCCCCTTCCATCTGAGCTGGAGGAGCTGGACCACAATGTGAGTGTGCAGTATGGACTGAACCGGGACAAGCTACCTGAGAACACCACCTAGTCCGCTCTTCCTGCTGCCTGCATCACTTCCATTGGAGCTGGGATGAGTGTCAGGGAGGGAGATGCACTTCAGCCACTTCCAGGGCATTAACGGGGCACCACGCTGTGTGTTTGCTGCATTGCCTCTCTCTCCCCACCCAGTGCCCCTCCTCTTGGACATCCTGATTCACTGTGGATTTCTGGCATGTTTCAGAAGCAAAAAGGGCTGTATCCTGCCAACTGCACCTAGGAAAGCTGCTCAACACTATTTTTCTGGCTTGAGAAATGTTTCTCTGGCCTTTTCAGGCTTCTTTACTGTGGTGCCTTAGAACTTGGCTGCAAGCTGTGAAGCCACCCTGGCCTGTCTGCCAGGGAGGGAATTGCTATAGGAGACTCTCCTGGGTAAGGACCAGCACTTCTGGAACTGCTTCTCCCACTGACTGCCCTGCTCAGAAAGCTGAGAAAATTGGACATGCAGCAAAATGCCCCACCAGGACAGCAAACGTGTGTATGTTTGTGCATGTGTTTCCCTGAACACCCCCCTGAGATGCTGACCTCCCACATGCATCGGGGAGAGTGAAAAGCCCCAGGAACGGGCAGCTCTCCTGAAATACCTTGTCTCTGGGGAAGCATATATGAATTTTTGTTTTGGTTTTGTGGTTTTCTTCCTTATCAATTTCAGAATACCTCCAAAAGCCTGCCTAGAAACACTAAGACTGAGCTCTGCTTGCCCCTCCTGATGGTGAATGAGGCAGGCAGCACATGAGCCACTGGGGCATCTTCAGACCCTGCGCCTGCAGTGACTTTGCCTGCCCCAAACTTTAACCCCGGTGAAGGTGTTTGAACCTGAATGTGTAGAACTGCACTAGGCACTGGCTGGGGACTTTCCTGGAGTGCTGAAGCTGCTTGAGCTCCCGGCCTGTGGACGTGAGGTGACAGAAAGGGCGGCAGAAGGTGCTCGTCCAGAAACCAAAGGTTTGAAGTGGCTCAGACCTTGTGTGTGGACAACAGCAAAGGGGGACTTGCCCAAGGTTACTTAAAGGATGGACTTGTCATGAACAGAGAAGTGCTGCAGAATGTTCCATCCTCCCTGGAGTGGCAGCTGGAGAACAAGTAATTCAGTTGCCATTACCTCATCCTTTCCTGCAGACTGTGCAAGTTGCTCCCTTTGAAGGTCCTTCTTGCAGCTGCTGCTGCAGCACCTGAACTGATTCTCCAAGCAGAAGCTTTCCTCAGGGTCATTCCCTGCTTTGGGGGAGAAAAAAGGGCTTGGAGTCACTGGGAGGTAGGTGGGGGTGTATTTTCTTCCAGTACTTCTCTTTCTCCCTCGGTGGGAGAGGAAGTAAAGCTACTGCTGTAGTAGCTCGCGTGGTTGGCAGAACTGAACCAAAAGCTGGATCAAGTCCTGCTCTTAACTGGATTTCTAGTGTGCTCCTTTCTCCCCCCTCCTCCCTTCAGCATTGAATGGTGGGGAATGGGTGTTAGTCTTTACTGTTACTTTGAATTCCTCCCCCTACCCATGAGTTTAAAGTATTATGTAAAAAAACATGGGACCAGCCATCACATGACAACAGGTGTGCAAGGGGGGGGTGTTTTTAGTCCATGTAGTGGTGTTTTAGAAACACTGGGGACTCCCTGTCCTGTGAGTCAGTGGAGGAGCCTCACCAAACTGGGTCCAGTGGATTCAGGATTATTAATAGGATTTGCCCTTTCAGCCCCCCTCCCAGGCTGGTTTGTGAGGGGACCCTTGAAGGGGAGAGTCCTGGGTGATGTGTGGGTGGGGTTTATGAACTGTGATTTGCACAGCTCCACACTCTAACTAAATTAAAAAGCAGTAACTGAACACTATAAGGATGACATTTTGTGGTCTCTGTGTTCAATAAAGCCGGAAGCTGTAACTTTCTTGGGTTTCATTTGTAGTCACAACATGGCAACATCAAAAGTGTCCAGGTGAGGTACGATCTAGAACACCCCTTCTGAGTCAGTGGGCTCTGCTACATTCACAGAACTGCAGACTCACAGTGCAAGGGCTCTGTAGGACTGTTTACCTGGAGAAGTTGTTCAGTTCTGTTGGTTGGTTGGTTTTTAAGGGTGGACAGGAGTCAGCAGAACATGGAGCCTCCTTATGTTTTCCTTTTCTACTGCAGGGATAAAAATACAGCCTGTTCTTGGAAACCTCTTATTCTGAAATATGCAGTCCAAGGGGCATTTGTTAAGACAACAACTGAACAAAAATGCTCTGTCAGTGCCTCCTGTAACACGCTGTGCTCCGTCTCCAGCGTGCTTCCCGAGGGAAGGAGCTGCTGCTGAGCAGCCCCAAAGCAGAACTGACCCGTGTCAGTGCAGGAGGGGGCTGGAACCAAGTGTGTCTTCCCACGGGCCAGGCTGCTGAGTCACCAGCTGCTTTTCAGGAACAGTGCCCTAGTCCAAGACCAGCTGCTGGCAGCGAGGAGACAAGCTCCATGTCCCATGTCAGTGCTGGTGAGGGAAGGCACTGCTTGTAGGGATTTACTTTTGGGCCTGGCAAACTAACGTGGCATCTTCCTTTCTCCTCAGTTCAATCAACAACAAGCCAAAGGGTGCTGCTCTGGCAGGAGAATGCACAGATGAGCCACAGTCCACACAGGTTACAGAGCATTTTTCTTTTAAGCTTTAATACAAGGTAGCACAGTCTGCACCTTCTCATAATGAGGTATTTAAACATTTTACAAAGAAATGGTATTCAAAGGCATTTAAAAATAAAACATTTCCCTTTTCTGAATCAAACATTAACACTAAAACCCCTGCTGCCAAGTGCTGCTCCCTGTTAGGCCCACAGCTATAAAGCAGATGGCTAGAAAACTTACTTGAATGGCTTGAATCCCCTGAGGTGGGGACAGGTGTTTCCCTGAACTGGCCTTGTCTTGGTGCCACTTGGGAGACACTGCAGCAACCATCCCTTCCAAACCCCCTGAAATGCTAACAAAAGTCATTACAAAACCTCTCTAATAGGGCCAGGCTCTGTAAGTAAGTAGTCTTGCTGCACAAGCTGAGTGTGAGTGGCAGAGGCTGGGCCGGGAGCCACCCCATGACTTCAGGATCTTACAAAACAACTGCCCTGTCCTGCCCTTGGAGCCAGAGCTGCTGCATGGTGATCTGGGTGACCTCCACAGCTTGGCCACTCTGTCCAGCACTGGCTCTGTAGGAAGCCAAGGGAATTCCAGAGAGGATGTTATCTATCCTCAGTGTTTAACCTGCTCTAAATAACTGAAGGGCAGTTTGTTTTCTTCACTCCACAAGTCTCTACTGCTGGCCCTTGGTCTCCTGATCTGTGTAAGTGAGCAGGAGGCACACACAGACCACCTGGACACCTACAACTGGGGCTGTGCATGTAGCACCACAGGGGAATGGAGACGTGGCCTCAGCCCTGGAAGACCTGGATTTGTCAAGAGCTTGAGGAGAGCTTTTCCAAACTGACACTGGAGCTAAACACACTGCTCCTGGCCAAAGACATCCCTCAAATAAATTCTTCCTTGGAAAAAAACTGATCCAGTAGCAGGATTCTGGACAGTGTTTCCAGGTCTCAACTACTAAAGCAAAAAGGCAGGAACAATAATTAGAGTGTAATTATGTAGCTAAGTCTGACCTAAAGCTCCCCTCAGTCCCTGCAGTACTGCTCCCTCCTGGGGTTCCAGGCTGAAACTTAAGAAACAGTGCACACCATTAAATAGGAAAGGAACAGAAACAGAGGAAGCCAAGACCACACTCTGGGCTACGGGATCTGTGGCCAGTCGTGAGCCTGGCCCATCATCCCCCCCAGCTCCTTGGCACACCGCGGAGATAGGTGGGAGGAAGCAGCAGGGTCCACCACACCAGTCCCCAGCCAGTCATGCACTGAATGGTGCCCCTCCAACAGATCGTGATGAATAGCCCATTGCTCTGTTCCTCTGCATCACCCTCAGCCGGCGTTCATCGAAAAGAAAACAAAACAGAAATGAACACACGCACCCCCTGCACTCACAGTGGGAAGCTGGAGGCTTTGCTCAGCCTGTATCTCCTGCCCGAGCTGCTCAGGCACCAGGAGTCCCCGCCTGCCCCATGAGGGGGCCGCTGCCTGTGTCCTCCACGGGGGTCTGGGTGGTGTGCACCTCGATGGTGTTCTCCTCCACCAGCTCGCACGCAGGGTTGCTGAAGGCGGACAGCGGCAGCGTGATGCGCTGCATTTCCCGCTCATAAACCTTCTGCTCGTGCTTCTCCTTCAGGTCTTTGCCCCTACATTAAAATAAAAAATAATGTCCATGGGGTGAGTGCCACTGCTTGGAGGCAGAGTCTCAGTAAAGGTGATAGAGTCCCCTCTTCTCTATTATAAGATAAACAGCTGTTTCAGCTACTTAAAAAGGGCCAGAAATATTCCCTACTGTAAGCTGAGGACCCCAGCTGAGCATCTTTAAAAAACAAGCAGCCAAGTGAAGTCTGTCCCTCCCTCAAACTGCCTTATTCACTGACACTGCTGCTGCTAAATGATGACTGTAAAGCCAGGCCTCCCCTCCAAACCACAGAGCTGCCATATGTTTCCTTATCCCTTACAGTCCCCCAGCACTGCCTGGTGCAGCCCCAGGGGAGCAGTGAGACAGTGCAGAGCCCACTGCTGTGGAGAAAGGCTTCTGTAACCTGCTTCATCTGAAACAAATACCAGAGGTGGTGACAGCTTCTGCTTTTTGTTGCAGCAAATTAAGCTGTCCCTGAAAGTATTAAAGCTGACTTCAGAGCTGGCCCTGCCTTCTGCCGCTGCAACTAAAGCCTAACTCCACAACCAGTTCTCAAACCTACCTCAGCCTCCTGCCTGTTGCTAAGGGAAGGAACACCTCTGTAATTTGTGCTGAGGAAGAGCTGCCTTACTTTAAAAATGGATTTGGCATTAATAGCATGTTGTCTCCAGAAAAGCTATGTATACCCAAAGCTACTAAACCCATTAAAGGTTTCTCACCACACCTACCCAAACCTGCCAGCTTGCACATGCAATTTGGAGATCAAGGCGAGGAGGGAGACAGTAAACCTGCACTGCAGCCCTGCTGTGAGCAATCTGTGGCTGGAGAAGCGAAGCTGCATTTAGACAAAGCCCAACACTGGGCTACTGCTTTTTCTCGCCAAGGAGAGCGGCGAGGTGGGACAGGCACAGAGCTCCTCCCGGGGCTCGTGATCCCAGCCAGGCAGAGCTGCTGGGGTTTCCTGTCAGCATTTTGGCTGCTTTTCAAAGCTGCCTACGAGCGTGCAGCAGCGGCTGCCGTCCCTGCCAGCACACAAGACAGCATTCTCTGAAGTGACACCTCAAATCAGATTCCTCGACAAGCAGCGCTCTGTGTTTTGCCCCTTATGTAACACTCCTCCCTCTGTTTTTTTTCTGTCGGCATTTATTATAAACACTTACATAAGGACATGTCCCAGCTTGGGAAAGGGCTCCTTCTGCTTGGTTGTGTCAGACTATTGTCAAACAGCCAAAACACAGAACCAACCCTCCCAGAGGAGGGAGCCTGGCCCTCGCTTGCTGCAGTGACAATCACTGCTATTTGTTAATCCTGCCCTCTCTCTTACAACTAAGCTGCTGCTGCCACTTCCCTCAAAGGCTGCTGAGCTACAGAAACATTTCCATCCAACACAGTGAAGTGGATGAAGAAATAGTAACTGAAGTGTGAATGAAAACTGATCTTAAAGTATACGGGACCTTGACCAAAAAGAATTGCTAGCTGGTATTCAGCTTCATAGGATACAATGCATGAGTGGCAAAAAAATTGCCAATTGTTTTTCTTCTAAAGCTAGACTAGAGAAAGCAGGGGAACAGGTAGCCTAGAAGGATTGTTCTTTTTCTGATCACAGAGGGCACCTGGGATCTGCTCTCTCCAGCTTTGCATAAATTCCAGCTCCCAATAACACATCTAAGGAAGCCACATCAAGGCACACAAGCACACACAAAAAAGCAAAGAATAAAGAGGGCAATTTGAAACTTTAAATGGGACAGAACACCACACTGATGGGTGAAATGGAGAACAGGATTAACTCTTCAGTAGTTCTTTCCTCACTGGCACAAGCAAAACTCCTGCTCAATGTCCCACAACCAAACATATGCTTCTGTCCCTTTTCCCTGGGATCTGATTAGGTCTGCAGGTGCTCAGACACTCCTGCTCTATACACACCAGCTTTTGCACAAATGAGAACAGCCACTCACCTCTTATAGATGTATCCCAGGACAATGCCAGCTCCGATGGCAATGATTATCACCATCATGATCAGCCCTAGCACATACCCTGTGAAAAGAAAAAGAGACAAAATTAGAGGCAGTACCTTTCAGAGCTTCAGAACAAATCCATCCTGCCAGGATTACAGGAATGGATCCAGCATATGATCCTGGGCTTGTACCTAACGTCCCTAAGTCCTTCTTTTCTTTGGAGTTCATCTGCACTCTCTGACTGATCCCAATGACGGGCTGCACTGCGGCTGCTTCGCTTCGGGAGGGCAAGCTATCAGCTGGTTCAAACACCTGCTCATCCTCCTGAGAAGCACCAACCTCTGCTGTAGGGACTGGGGCTGTGGCAGCTGTAGCATCTGTTGAGAGGAAAAAATATATATATATACAACATACCAAGCACTGATGAGTACTTAAAAACAACATGTGTTTGTTCCCTCTTAAGTTATTGCCAGAAATCCTCCAAAGTAGACAAGAAATGTACTCTCCTCCCCCCACTTTCCTTTGACATGAAACCATTTAACTAAGAGTCCAAGGCACCACCACAGATGAGACAGAAGTCAGAGAGCAGCACAAAACCCAGGTTCAGGGCATGAGTCCAAGGGATGCACAATGACTTCATTTAATGTACAGATCGATATACAGGCTGCAGCTTCAATCATGCTGAACAGACGTGAACAAGATTATGAGAATCTCCATCCCAGATCTCCCAGGAGCCTATTTATCTCCCTTCTGCCTCAATCTTCCTGACACAGGGAAGTCTGACAGAAGGAGACTCCAGCTGGTGTGAAAACAACGTGGGGATATTCTTCTCCCCCAGCCCCTCTTTGCAGTGGAGTAGCAAACTCCTTTAGTATGTTGGACGGGCTAAGTCAGGGCAGCCCCCAGGCAACACAGCCACTGATGAGTGTAAGGACAGCAAGTTCCTGCTCAGCCAGGGCCCAAAGGCACCCAAGGATGGACACTCAGGTAACTTCCCAGCCCTGTTTTTTATCAGTGCTGGTTTTTATCCACAGCATTGAAAGGTTTTCAAGGTAGCACCTTCTTCCATGACACAGTTCAAATAGAAGCTGTATCATACTAGAAGCTGTGACAGTGTAGAGCAGGTATGTATTATCTGCTCTACAGGAAAAACCCTATATTTTGGAAATGCTATGCACAGTACACATCCACATCTGAAAACTCTCTCCACATGGATCTTGCCCCACAGCTGCCAATAACTCTATGTGGATTTTCCACCTGCAGCCATTTTGAGGCCTCAGTGGAATGTGAAATGGAAGTACAGAAGGGGGATTAGAGACGGGAAATCAGGGTCTCCTGCACTGCACAGTAACTTCAGGTAGGGTCAGCCAGGGAAGCTGATCTAAAGGGAGCTGTCGGACACAGAAAGGTGCCCACTCTGAGACACAGAAACAGTCAAACCCATTAGACATGCAAATGGCTGAAAGGGCAGGCAGCTCTCCTGATCCCAAAGCTGCAGGATTGTTTTGAGTAAGGCTCTTTGCAGCAGAACATTTGTTTTGCTCCATCTTTAGGGAAATGCAAGCAAAAAAATAGCAAAGTGAAGAAAAGGGGAGGGTGTTTGTGTGTGGGAAAAGTATCTACACGCGAGGACAGCAATCTCAAGGGACAGCGAGTGCGTAAATCTTGCAGGACTCAGAAATTAGTAAACAGTTCAAAAAACCCCAAGCGGCTACTCTGGCGTCAGTCAACACTGACATCTCCTCTCCCTGAAACAGGCTTCAGCTACAGTCCTCTTGGCAAACTATTCCTACTGTGTCTATCCAGAGGGAATACAGTGTTTAGGGTTTTCCATTTCTTCATGTCCTCCCCTAAAATTTTCATTTTTTCCAAGTTCTTTCCCCACCTGTACTCAAATTCCCACTAGGAATCGTTTAGCAGCAGGAAGCTTCTTTAGCCAGCTGTAACATGCCCCTCAGTAAGACTCTCCCCAACACCCCTGCAGTTCCTAGATGCCCAGATCTCGACCCTTTTGCAACATAGCTAAAGAGCCCTATTGTGACTAGTGAAATATGGGGGAGTAGGGGCTTCTCACAGACCTTTTCTGGCACTAATGGAAAAGCTGTAGGGGTGGAGCAAGGCACAGCTGCGAGGCAGATGTGCACACACGGGGGAAGGCTGGAGGGGAGCCCCGGGTACGCCGTGTTCCCGGGGGAGGTGCTGGCGTAGTCCGGGGTTGTTTGTGCGCAGGGGGGACCCCACCCTGGCGACGAACCCAGCCCCCCGCGGCAGACGGATGCCCGGGGAGGGCAGGGCGGGGGGGGATCGCTCTTACCTGAGCACGGGGCGATGTCGCAGGGTCGCCGCTCGGGGTCTCCGGTAGCGTTTCGGACGAAACACCAGGGCGCGGCGGCGCCGTCCGGGTTCCTGCAGCTGTTGTGGTCCTCGCTGACAGCTGGGGGGCAGCGGGGCCGTCAGCACGGCCGCCGCCTCCCCGGGCCCCCCCTGTCCGCCCCCCGGGCCCGGACCCACCTGCCGGCAGCGCGGGGCTCCGCACGCTCAGCCAGTTGAGGCACGGGGCGCCGCCGGAGGCCACTCGGCGGCTGCCGCGGTAGGACGCGCCGTTGCCGCGGAGGCACTCTGCGGAGAGACCAGCCGAGCCGAGCCGTGCGGGGGGCCGGCCACCGCCGCCCCCGGCACGGCCCCCGCCTCCCCCACGGGGGTCTCCCCCCTTCCCCAGCCCGGCCTTTGTCCCCCACAAAGGGCCGGCGCGCACACTCACCCTCGGCGCCGCGGGCGGCCGGCGGTAGCAGCAGCAGCGAGCCCAGCAGCAGCACAGCTCCCAGCGCCCGCCGCGGGGCCCCGGGCAGCATCCTCGGAGCCGCCGCCAGCCCGGCCGCGCGGCTCGGCGAGCCCTGCCCCGGCGCTCCCCGGTAAACAACCGCCGGGCTGCGCTTCCCCCCCCGCCCCGCAGCCGCCGCCGGGTCCTAACGCTGCCGCCGCCGCCCGCCCCCGGGAGGGGAAGGGGCGGCCGCCGCGGGGCAGGGCTCGGGCCAGCCGGCAACCTGCCGCCGCTCCCCCGTGGCCGAGCAGGGTCCCCGCCCCGGCACCGAGCGCTGCGGTGGGTGCTCGGCTCCGCGGGGCTGCGGGGCTCGGCAGGAACGCGGGGAAGCGCTGCCGAGGCGCAGCTCCGCGTCCCTGGGCTCGTCTCTGACAGTCGCAGGAAAGTCTTGGGCCAGAAGAGACTTCCCACACGGAACTACGCTTGAACCGCTGCCTGTGGCAGGGAAAGTGTTTGTCTTAAGGGACGTAAAACTGGTTTGTCCCCTAGAGAACTCACACGAAGGACTAAATCCTCCTGCCCTGATTCTCTCTTTGGGTTCCCTTTTCTCTAGAGAGGAGACCTTGCTGGTGGTCCGCACTGCACCTCCACATTAAAGGTTTACATTCTCACTTCTGCTAATCCATTGCTTTCCTTTGACTCCACATCCCCTGAGAGCTGTGCTTGCTTATAGAAAAAGCAAGGTAAATAGCATTAAAATGCTTTAGGGCAGTTCTACTGCAGGCACCCAGCCACTCTCTGCAGACATTTCAGATGGGTTACAATAGATACTTCTGTTCCTGAACACACCAGTGACTGTACACAAGCATCTGGAGTCCTCAGCAATGCTTCTATTTTACACCAGTGAAAAACAAGCCACTGAATACTTGGTGCTGTTTGACAATGAGCTCGCAAAGGCAGCCTGGGCCAACTGATGGGTTTGTAGCCAAGGCACAGGCCTGCAGCACAAGGTGCTATTTCTGGCTTTCCCACAGAGTTCCTCCTGACCTTGGCCAGTCTGCCTGCCTGCCTCACTTCTTTGCGCTTTCCCTTCCTTACTGTTACATGAGGTACAATCAAACCTCTCTTCTCAGAAGAGGACAGGGAAGTTCCCTTCTTTTAATGTGCTTTGAAATCACATGGAAACCACTGAAAACATGAAAAGTATTTCTATGCCAGGAAGCTGCATGTTGTATTCAGTGTTTTATGAGTCACTCCTTGGGGCAGTGCTGGCTGGAGCAGTGGCCTTTCCCTTCCACTCCCAGGTGTTTCCATCCTGGCAGGGCTCTCTCAGGCTGCTACAGGTACTTGTGTGACAAGCTGGCTCAAGGTGCTGACCCAACCCAACTTTTTCCCCCTTTTTCACCAGGTCACTTTAACCCCTTTACAACCAGGTTACCTGCTGCATCCAGTCCCCAGTGGAGCCACAAAAACACAGACATACCAGCATGACAGATGGGTAGATGAAGAAAACAGGTCAATTAAGCAGCACTACCACCATAGGCCTCAGCACACACTCGTGTGTGATTCATGCTTTAACAATGTGATTTAACCACTACAGAAAATTTAGTTTAATAATGTCAGATTAAAAAAACTGCAGCCAGGTTGTAAAAAACCAAACCAATAAACCCAAAACCCAACTGTGTGTGTCAGTCCTGACTGCCATCCCCAGCTGACATTCCTCCTTTGTGGCATTATGTTCATTGTCTGCACAGACACCCCGTTACTGCATTCCTGGTGCTCTCCAGTTACTCTCTGTGAAGGCAAGGCTAACTGGAGTCAGCAAGAATTGTTAATAAGGGCTATTGAATCAAGCCTTCTGTTTGTAATAGCTCTTCATCACAGATTTTATGGGACAGATCCCATTCAGCAGAAACTGCAGGGCCACACATGCATCCAGAGGCACTGCCTGTCCAAAACAGTTTGCAGAGGGCTGGCCAACCTGCACAATTAATTTCTTTTTGCTCATTTCATGAGACTAACTAATGCTTCCATTCTATGTAGTACAGAAAGCACCTCCTCCTGTACATACTGATCCAGGAACTGCACTAATCTCTGTGGAAACAAATCTCAGATCTTCCCTGCTCTCTTGCTATGTAACAAGATAAATTTGCACTTCTCATTACACCCAGCTCAGTTCCAGAAAACAATTTGAGTTTCTAGTCCACAGAAGGACAATGGGGAATCTGGGAGAAATGCAAAAACCTTCACATTAATGGTAAAGATCAAAGTCTTTTCCACAACTGACTTCTAAGCATAATTTTTTCTTTCATCTCTCGCTTTCTCCAGGAGGAGGGAAGATTTATGCCTGGCAGTTTCACAGAGTTAAGTTTAATAGGATGCCAGGTGGCAGCTGTCAAAGGCAGACTCAATTGCTCTTTCTGCTGCTTGGGAATGGGTTTGCTCTTCTTGCTACACTTTTAGAGATTGAACGTGACATTATTTCCCAGGACTTGATTTTAAACCACCCAAACTATAAGTAATCCAATAGCTCTGCAGCTGCATCCCCACACACTTTACATGTAGAATTCTCCAGGTGTATACACATACACGTATCACAGCACGTCCCCACATCCACAAACACTTCCCAGGAGAATATACACACTATTTTTAGGAACAAGGGACATTAAGCATCCTCCCTAAACTCAGTGTGAACCAGTTTCAGCTGTGAGCTGGTACCTTTCTGCTGTTTATACAGGTTCCAGAATGAACAATGTCTGCTTTTTCTCTCTCTCCTGTCTGTCAGCTGCTCTTTCTTGTTTGTTTGTTCTACTTTTTTCACCTGTGGAAAAATTTAAAGTGTATTGAGACTTTCCTTAAAGAAAAAAAAAGAAAAAGAAAAGGCATCTCCCACACAGCACAGCATGCTGTGCCAAGGGAGGCAGCCACAGAGGTACAGCTCTGGAATGACTCTGCAAGAACCCAGCAAACCCACCCTCCTTCTCTGGCCACAGCCAAGTGCCTTCAGATCTTCCTGGGCAAAAGTTTATCTAACCTCCTATGCAAGAACTAACATGCTTTATTACTTAATCTTACCAAATAAGACACTGGGGGGAGGAAGCAAAATGAGTTTTCTGAGTAATCTTTCCTAGCCAAATTAACAAGGAATGCTTAAAATGGAAAAAGTTGACCACTGCCCTCCTTGTAACAGAACATATGTCATGTTCCCATAAGTTCCCCTTTCTTATTCCTAGGCAACCAAAATAATTGTTCCAATTTTCCCTCAAAACTTGTTTTTCTAAACCATTTTCCGCTTCCTTCATAAATTGCAATTCTCAAGAATAAAGTACGTCCTGAGACCTCGCCTACCATGAAGAGATTATTAGAGCAATTTGTGCTTAAAGCATCGAATGTCACTAAACACTGTTAAGTACTTCCAACTCCAACAAAAGCAGGGTTTCTATTCCTTTGTTGCCTCTGTCTTGGTCATGAAAATGATGGTGGGTCTCACCTGTAAAAAGCCTTCTGTATACAGTGATGTAGGAGCTGTAAACAAGTATCTTTCATTTCTAACCTAGAAACGATTTGAACCTAAGAAAAAAGCATCAGGGCTGCAACAAAAGGATCAGATGTTGAGTTTCTGAAACTGAGCCGAGTACAACCAAAAATCAAGACAGAGACAGTGACTACAAAGGAGCCAGTGTAGAGGGGCAGGAATATCCAATGGCACTGTTGCATGGTCCTGCTGACAGGCTCAAGGAGAGGCTTTCCCTCCCCCTTCAGTCTGACAGCATGAGCTATTGCTCAGTAAATGCCAGCCACAGCCTCCAAGGACTAACAAGGAAGTCTGCAGAAGCAAAACAACCATATGCGATATTTGAACTGGTTCAGACTGGTTCAGGGGTTGCTCCACTAACTCCGAGTGCTTTCTCAGATGAGCTTTCTGTGTGGGCTGTACTAAAAGGACAGAGGCCTCGGGATGGCAATGTGGGGCCTATTGTTTACTGGGGAGAAGCACCGCAGATGCACTTTGCCAGCATTAAGAGATTAGCACTAAACACTCGCTGACTTCAGAAATTTCACACGCAGTCCTCTCCAACAGCAACACTTCTTTGTTCTTTTTCTCACAAACTGCCCAATGCCTTTCCACAGCTCTTCTCAGTGGGTTTGAAGGGCCCAAGTGCCCACAGACGTTGTGTTCACACCAGCCTGGTGTGGCAGCTGTGGAGGAATCCCTGTGGATCACAGCCCTCAGCTCTTCCCGGCTGCAGCATTCGGATCCCGGGGCCAGGATCACAGGCACGACTCCACCTGCCATCCAACGGGGGTGTCTCCTCGCAGGATACCATCAACCCATAGTAATATTGTCAGGAATTAGGTACAGCTGTCTAACCCTGTTTCAGTCCCCCCTTGCACTGGGTTTTGCTGGGTTGGTTTGTTTGATTGTTTGGGTTTTCTCCCAGATGCAGGCTGTTATTGACAGAAAACAGAGCCCGCATTTTTAAGGGTGGAGGAAGGGAAGCTATTTTGAAAGACACTGTGATCTGCTCAGAGAACACATAGGTCTGAGCCAAGAACAGGAGCCTTGGTCTAAATTCTTTGACTGATCTTTGCTTGACCTTAGGCAAGCTTCTGCCTTGGTTTCCCATGTTAATACTACTTATGTCACAGAGGCAGAAATGATTAAATGTCTGCAAAGTGCTTGAAAGCCTCAGACACACAATACCTACCTTATGAAATGGTACTCTAGGGGAAGGCATCCTGAAGATGGATATGCATGCAAGGACTTGAGGTGTTCTCAAGTTCTACATGTGGAGTGCTGACTTAGTTGAAAAGTATAAACAAGCATTAATGCAGGAAGAGAAATTGGAAAATGTGTTGTTGTTTTTTAAGGTATAGAAGTACCTCTGTAGCTTGCTTGTTTCTCAGTCCACTGCTGTGCCCAGCAGTACCTGGCAAAGCTAAGCAGTCTGATAAACCAACATACACTCTTGTTAGAAAATGCCTTTCTAAAAATAATGGTTTATCTTGCACATGAGAAACGTGAAAAGGCAGCACAAAAACATCTGGAGATTTGAGTCAAAAGGAATAAAGATTTCTGTTCTGATATCTGTTCAAATCAACCTCCAGTGAACTGGATTATTAAATATCTTTACACCAACCCTTCCCTTACCATGGAATCTGATTCCACAGTCAAACAGAGGTGATAGCTCAAAAATCTGCTGTTTAAACTTCAATAATCATGGAATATTATCAAAGTAGGAGTTAGATTCCATTGTGGAAAGCATGAGGTTAGAGTTGCACTTAAGTATGCCAAACTCCTAGTTCCTGTGGAAAATACACCGTGTCCAAATAGCACAGGCACTCATAAGCAAGTGACCCATATTCCAAGCCAACAGAAAGGCAGTAAGATTATAAACTTGCACACATAAAAAAACCCCAAACACATGTTTTCAGATCTCTCTGGGGTTTAGGGATGAGGACTGGAGTCACAATGTAAGAGCAGAAGGAGGGACTCATTTTGTAATGGCTCTCCTTGTAATTCCACGTGTGAGCAGAGATGCAGAGACCAAACCTTGCAGCAGAGCTACTTCTGCTTCCTCACAAAGAGCAGGATTCACAGAGTTACAATGCAGAGCTCCCACCTCTGGACTTTTGTTTTCTTAGCTGACCTGAAAGCAGATAAAACCATTGGCACACAGGTACTATGAGACCTCTCCACAGGTGTTTGCCTGAAGGCTGCGGGAGGAGCTGTTTATTTTGGGAAGTTGCCCTTTCTTTCCTGTGTGGAAAGGCAAACTTTTGTACTTTCCCTGGGTCACACACATGCCATAGGCATGCAGAGATAGCCTTTTTCATGACTGATATATGCACGTGGACTGTTTTACATCTGTTTACAAAAGCAAATGCTCTGCTCCCTAAGTATGTTTACCAAACAGGGAAAAACTCTGTTCTTATTTTGATCTTTCTGGTTTCTCTTAGAAAGTCAGAGCTCCAGCTGGCAACACCATAGGGAGGTAATAAGCCAGGAAGGAACTAAGGCTTAGTAAAGTTTCACCTAATACTTGTACTTATTCCTTTAGACTATAATGGTGTGCAGTTAGAACACTGTGCATTGGACAACGCCCCAGCACCTGAGGTAGGCAGGCCAGAAGCAGAAATACATTTATATATCCTGTTATATTGCACTGCCATTCATTGAGGACAATACTGAGTTTCACAGACACTTGTTACTCCATCCACTTATGCTGAAACAAGAAATCTCCTTGCACAGTGCCAGAGAAAGGATTTTCTAGTCAAAATAAGGCCATCCTGGTACACAGTGTTGCAATTATGGATTTTCACAGAGAGTTGTGGAGATGTGCAAAGGCAGAAACTGTCTCTGAGGAGATGAAGATTTTGAGATATGAGAAGTACAGGCCATCTCTCTGTGCACTCATGGTCTCTACTCTCCATCTCCAGGAAATGAATGCATGCAGCCTGCAGAGTTTAATTCTCTTTTGGTTTATTACTATTTAAAAATCAGGTTTTGTATCCCCTTCTACAGAGGCTTCACCTTCCAACAGAACATACAAAAAATACACACAATAGAAAAAAAAAAGATAGGTAGGTAAGTTGCTTTATACAAACAGGTCCCTAAGAACCCAAAAAGGCTAAAACAGGCTCGGTTTCAATAGAAGCAGGCCTATAAATAGGCAAGAGACTTCATTCAAGTAGGGAAAGAGTCATCCATCCTCACCTAAGATCCTTTCTTGCTCACACTGAAGACAGTGGGAGGATTCCCAACAACTTCAGTAGAAGCAGGATTGGGATTCATCAGAGCCAATGGCAAACTTTTCTGCTCCTTCCCTTCCAAGGCACTGTCTCTTCCATATGGCGTGCAGCCAGGGAAAAATGCCAGTTTTCCTGGCTCATCCCACACTCATGTTTCAGTTGTTCACCCTACAGGACATCTGATAACAGCCTTTTATTTTCTCCCTCTGGTATTTGCACTAATCGCAGCAAACTTTCAGATTACAACAGTACCGAAGAGCAACTGTGAGCCCAAGAGCAAGGCTTGGTTGATTCCTCAAGAGCCAGCAGTCAGCCTGACAACTTTGCAGAGGGCATGGAAAAATTGCCTGAAGAAGGCACCAGTTTGTGGAGGCAGCAGCCAAAAGGCTGTAAGCAAGCATGAGACCGATTTGTTATAAAGTCACTTACCCAAGGTCACTGTGTGACTGCAGGATGCTCAAGGGCAATTATGGCTGCCAGTGGCTGGATGTTCCACGTGGAAACCAGGAGGTGGGAGGGGGTCACTGGAACAGCAGTGAAGGTACCAGTTACCTCCTTCCTTCAGCTCATCTCAGCTCAGAGCACCTCCAGGTCTCCAAAATTTGCAGTACAAGTGGAGAGGCCACCCAGGAAAGGCTTAATTCACATAAACCCTGAGAGCAGATCAACAGTGCCAGGCAGCCTTTAAATGAATTTAAGTATCTCACCTTTCAGGGAAAACGGGGCCAGATGTTTGTTTAACTTTGCATTACACCCGAAGTCAGTCAGACCAAACATTTGTAGCAGAGTTCAGCAGCACAACCGTGCAGCACAATTTGGCATGTCAATCAAATACTGGCACATCCTTACCCCAGGGTTATCATCATCTCATTTTACAGACAGGAACCAAACACAGGAAGAGGCTGGAGATGACACAGGGTGTTAATTCTTTACAAACAGGCAATCACTGCCTGCTGCACAGAGCTCACAACTGTGGTTTTCCACTAACATTCCAGAACCGTTCCGGCCATCACCACAACCCCTCACAGCCAGGGCTCCTGCTCTGCATCACTCTGCAGTTATGTCACATCACTATTTTTAAATGGTTGGGTTTTTTTTTCTTTTTGGCCAAACAGTTCCCTGGTTTGTTTCAGAGCTCACAGTTACTCGCAGAGCTGGGCACATCTGGGTAGGTACCACACTGGCACAGGGATGTGAGGAGGGTGAGGGTGTCAGGGGAGCAGGCAGGAGGACACCATTGCAGTGCTGGTGACTGTGGCAGTACCTGTGGCTCACCCCAGGAGCATCCCTGCCTCCCTCCCTCTGGGTCCAGCCCAGTGCTCCAAACTCGCCACCTTCTTACAGGCACAGGGAGCTGCAGCACATGGGGCTGGAAGCCAAATCTGCTCCCAAAGGCTCCTTCACAACAGCTGAAGGATCTTGGTTTGAAAAGGATGTTCAGGATAAAAACCGTGACTCTCTCAGGAGACACTGGAATCTTCCAGAATCTGTTTTAAGTTCTATTGTGTTTTTTTCCCTCTTTGCTCATTTGTTTTGTCTCTCAGAGTGGAACTGAGAGCATAAGCTCAGAGATTCACCGTGAGCTTATGTTCTGTTCATTAAAACTCAGATATTGTGCCCAGGCAAAAGGTGAACAGTACAAAGCTGGCTTGATTTACATCTGGATATTGATAATGCTGTTAAGGTACGACAATGCTGAAAAAGCCAGCACATTCCATGGGATTGTTTGGAACTTGCTCTCAGAGTTTCTGCCACACTGAACAATTGAAAAGATCTGATTGGTTTTGTGGGTGGTAAAGAAAAGTCTTTTCTTGTTTTCTGTCCCATTTCATGACTTAAAATTTTGGTGGCTGTTTTTTACTTTGTCCATTTATCTCTCATGAAACCCAAAGAGAGCTCTTGCTCTCCATTCATTCTTCCAACACTGAAGTCTGGAGTTCCTTTGAAGTTTACTTTGGCATCTACTTCCTCAAGCAAGCACCTTAAAAAAAATTAAAGCTGAAAGTGGTACCCCACTCCCGACTCAAGACATAAGTTCAGATACTGATTTCTAGGAACAAAGATTTAGTGAAAAAACAAGACACTAAAGTTACAACAGAGCCTACAAAATCTAGGTTAGCTTTCATACTAGCAATTCATTAGTTGAGTTAGATAGACATTCAGTTACACAGCTCTTCTATTCAAGTCATTCCTTACTGCTGACAGCAGTTGAGGGAGGAACAATAATTTCAGGGAATACATGGGAAATAACAAATATTCCCTAAGTCACTGGCACTCAAACAGGTCTAAAATTGTGACTGGGCATTTACAATTATTCAAAAGATTGGTAGGAAGACCAACTCCACACCATCTTGGCTTTAAAAAACAAACAAATCATCCCCCCCAACACATAATACTTTGCCCTACTATAATTAAGGCACTGGATTGAGAGAAGGAAAAATCTGTGTTCAATTTCTGGTTCTGCTATCAATTTCCCACATCATCTTGGGCAAATCACTCGGGATTGAGAGCTCACGTGCACCACATTACCAGGTGAGCCCCACGGTGAGTCTGTCTGCACACATTTAAGACATGAGAAATGCAAGGTCATGTCACCTCATTTAACTCAGCATGGAACAAATCCACATTGAATTGCTTTACCTTGCATTTGTTGTGGATTAATACACATAAAGATCAAATCAGGCAACAAAAGCAGCCTGATAAATCTGCGCCCCTACATTAACACAACACTTAAGCATGCAAGTGGTTTTTAGTCCTTCATCTTTCTTTCACTCACTCACCTATAAGCATCTATTCCTTTCTTGTCTGTCTTTAGTGTTTAGATCATGAATGACTGAAGATGTTTTCATCATACCTAATACACAAGACTCTGAGCCTCAGATGAAAGGTTATGGGACTCCTACAATACAAATACTACAACTCTGAGTATCCAGATTGTATGAACTGTAAGTTCCCCTCCTGGCAGAAACGTGCACCGACTCAAACATCAGACTGCAGTCCCACCAGAGGGGATGACAAGGAAAGGAGGGTGGCCCAGAATCAGAACTATCACCTATACACTGATATGCCAATTAAAAATAAAATGTAATAGCAACAAGTAAGGCTGCAGCTCAGGGCATGTTACATACTTCCCTCTGAACTCTGAACTCGTGAGCTGGGTTTTCTGTTTGGATCTGTCTCATGTTCTATGAGAAACAGACATTTTCCAAAGTCCAGAATAGAAAGGATTTGCATGTAGGTTACATTACTGTCCAGAATGGAACAGTATGCCCCCAAAGCAGCAAAGAGCACTGAAAACACACCACTGCTGAAGACCTGCCCAGCCTTGCGCTGGTACAAATCTCTCCCATTTACACCAGGATGATCTAGAACTGTCATTTCAGGATTGTAAACTTCCTGCCTAATTGTTTTCCTGTCCACTAGACTGAGAAGTAAGTAGTTTTCATTCAGTGTATTCATGACACCTTAGTAAGCACTTCCTTTGACAAGCAGAATGCACAGTTAGTGTTTTGGAAGGCTTCGGTTTTAATTCAAGGCTTTTCATTGGTTTCACCAGGTCAGATTCTGCAGAATTCAAAATTAAATTGACAGACATGGCCAAAAGTCAACCCACTACTAACACTAAAGTCAGTGGAGCTAAATGTAGGATGAGCCTGTCCTATACCCTGGATTTGGCTTTTGGAATTGAATTTTGTGCACCCTCTTTAAGCGCACATGGGAACATCAGGGACACAAACTTCTCTCTTTCAGCACCCAGCCTCAGTTCAACAGAAACTTCCCTCGTGGCTTAAATATGAGCTGTTAGTGAAACAGTGACTGCAGTTGCATCTGCTAATCCCCATGAATTGTTATGCTGACTGGAAAGCCTGCTCCAGCCTGACTTCCTTGGCAGCTTACAAGGTTGTCTCAGCATTGTCTAGGTACTGTAAGGTATTTTAAAATGTTTTGTCACTTTTCTGAAATGTTCTGTTTCTACCTGTCAACTAATGTTACCAGTACAGCAACAGCAATTCCATGAAGCTTTAGTCTGAAGGCGGGTTTGTTTGCTTGCTTGTTTGCTTTTTGCCTTTTACATGAGACTCATACCTATTCCAGGGATTCTAGGAGAAGATGACTGGAGAAGAACATGTCCTTCAGTCTCCCAACACAGATTAATAGCAAAACATCAAGTCCACTGCAACATGCTCTCAATTTAGAAAGTGCTGGTGCTATAAAGAGAAAGCCATTGATTATTCATCCTGGGTTTGTAATACTGGAGAGCAAGTACAAAAAAGTAGCTTCTAACAAGAGAATCTGGGGCTTCTAACTCTGCAAAATTTAGAAGGTCATTCCAAAATCCATATACTTACAAAAGGCTCTATAATTCTCACTTAAAACCAAAATGGTAATGTGTCTTATTTCAGTTCTGCATTAGCTGCAGGGTTTGGATCAGGAGCACCTGGGCAAGGCAGGCTGTGGTGCAACAGCAGTTTGTGGCTCCATCACATTTAGCACAGACACATCTCCTGCAGCAGATGTGGATCCTGCTCTGAGGGATCTGTCCTGTGCCAGCACTGCACTAATGATGGAGACAGGCACTGTTTCATCGGATGCAAGTTTGGTGTGGGGCTTGGGCTCTTCAGAATGGCCTTTCTAGAGACATTCAGAACACAGAGCAGTTTACCAAAGCACTGCTTAAACCTTTGCTCATTAACCCTTTCTATAACTGTGATGTAGAGAAAACTCTTCACAGATGATGGGAAATTTAAGAATAAATTCAGGGAACTGTGCTATGTGACCTTGAGCATCAACAGCAGAACCATAATTAAAACTCAGAGTATTCCTAACTCCTAACCCTGTGTTAAACAACATTTATACCTGGGTTTGATACATAAAACCTTGACAAGCAACATGGGAGGAAAGGGAGGGTCAAGAAAGGACATTATTTCTGCACAAGTGGCATTTTCAGATTAAATGGAACCTGCAACAGCCTAAAGCCCAGCTTCTTTGCATTTTGTAATCAATGCTTTTTCAGAGATTTGCAATTCCCACCTCTTATACTAGAACCCTTCTTTGGGAAAGAAAGGAATGAGACTGGCTTTTGCAAACCTGACTAGAGGCAGATCAGGAGAGCACGACTGTGGCCAAAAATCCCAGCTCAGAATACAGCACAGTGTAGAGTGGGATTAACATCTTATTTGCTGGCTCTCACTTGCACACCTTTTGGACAGGTGGCTGAATTGCTCAAAAACCAGACAAAACGAGGGGATGCAAAGTAACATACTAACTTCTTTAATAGAGTCCAATCCAATTAAACCAAAATCACTCTGTGAACCCCTGGGTTTATTCACGCTAAACAAGTCAGTGGTACATAGTGTCAACCCGATAGCTGATCGTGTTCATACCCTAGGTCCCCACATGAAAAATGAGCACCAGTCAACCAGACTGCAATGGTATTTTTCCTTCCTTTTTTTTTTCTTTTTTTTTTAAATCTTTTCGTAAAAACTATTCCTTTCATAGACTTAAAACAACCAACTAGCCAAGTTATTAATTATGGTACATCTAAAAAAAGAAAAATTAATACTAACCCTAATGTGACTGCTGCTTTACGAGTGCTCTGCGTATCGCCTTAGACTGGCTTTTCAGTAGCAATTCACTACAACAGGTCCTAAAATAATAATAATAAAGAATTAAAAACCTGACAGCAAGTTTAATGGTCAAAAGTAATAAAAAACAACCTGTTCTGAAAGGTGATTTTTCTCAGCAGTTCAGTCCTGCTGCAGCACTCACAGCCTCAAAAAGGCAGAAGGGGTTCGAATTCTCTCACCTCCTTTAAATTTTTTCTGGTTTTAAAAGGACAACTGCATTGTAACCTGCTAGGAACCACGGGGCATTTTACTTAACGTTATTCCATAGTGGGTCTGTTTTTAAAACTTACTGTTCTTCTGGGGTAGTTTAGGGAGGGTGGGGAATAGAGAGAGAACAAAACCATAGCTCCCTGTAGCTGCAGCTCCCCAGGTGCCTCGGTCACTAGGACTGTCTCGTTCTCACACCAGTGCTGGCAACTTTTCATTATTCCAGAAGAACACGGAGAAGCACCAGCAGCAGCCTCTAAAGCTGCATTTAGTGTTTTGGGTCATGTCTCCTATTCAAGGCCACCATCTTCTGTAATTTATCAGCTAAGAAGCATTTTCTCCCTCTCCCCAGTGGAAGTTTAAAGGTGGGGGTAGGGCATGAGACAAAGAGGGAAGCTAAAATGAATATAAAATTCTCAGCTATAGAACCCAATTTCGTTATTTCCTCTTTCATTCACAGCATCTTATCACTATAGCCAGACTGCTGCTTTGCTTTGCTAAGATCACACTGATCTCATTTCCCCTCTGGCCCCATCGGTTGCTGGTCGACCTCTGGATCCACCAGGGATGATGCAAATGCTGACTGGACGATCTGAAACCCAAAGGACTCCAGGAGAGACATGTTCTGTTGGGGTGAGAAGGGGGATCCCAGAGCAGGCCCCAGGTCCCCCAGGGGGCCACCCAGGGCCCTGACGTGAACTTTCTGTATGTGTTTGTTCAGATAAGACTTGGATCTGAAAAAGCTGCCGCACTCAGGGCACGGGTATTTCTTCTCCCCTTCCGTCTCCATTTTGTTTTTGCTCACTGCCAGCTCACACGAGAAGGACCCGTTGGTGCTCTGTTTCTCAGGAGTCTTGAGGTCACTGGTGTCAGAGAGGTCTCCGTATGAATCAGAACTCTCAATCGGGTCCGAATGGGAACATTTCTGGCCTTCTACGGGAAAAAGAAAAGAGAGAAGTTTTCAGAACCTTATGCCCCAAACAGAGCTATTGAGCATTGAAACAGCTTGTGTTGGTTACCACCTGATCACATTCATGCCTGTCATGACAGAGTGTTACACTGAATATCCAGTCCCTCGCGTTCTCCAGCCCTCAGCACAGGTCCTCTTTCCAGACCACCAAGGCTGCTTCCAGAGCAACAGCTGGGGTTTCATTAGGGCTTTGTCATGATACTGGATGCAACCGTAATGGGTCTCTGGTTTATACAACACTTCTTGAATCTCAGAGATGTCTCACAATGTTTACACCTCAGACACTATAAAAGGATGGGCCTAATGATGAGTTTTTAACTGTGCAATTCACTCACACACTTCCGATATATTGTTGATACTTTGGGGGAGAGCCTAGAGGAACTTCACAAAGTACAACAGGCTGCAGCAAGATGGGAAGAAACCTGGAAATACTCAGCAACAGCAGTGAGCTCCTGCAATTTGAGTGCAATTACACTTAGTCTCAAGGAACTCTTTTTCACAAGGACAACACTGTTGAAAGTGAACTTCACAATCTGAAATTGCTCCATCTTTAAATGCTGTAGTGTGAAACAGGAGAGATGTTAGGGACACTGTTTTAAAACTGTTTGGATACATATCCTAGCAAAGCCATTGGTATGTTTGGAGTGTTCCCCATTCTCCTCTGGCACTACGCCAGGGAAGGTTGTCCACACTTTTTGCTCAGTGCATGTGAATGAGCGTGAGAAACCCAGACATACTCACTGAACAAGTCCCTGAATACAAATAAGCTGTACCTACTATTAACTCTAAAAGACCAAAGAACTACTTGGCACAACCCAAAAGACAGATTTGCTCTGGACTCAGCATTACAAACCAAACAGGATATGCATGAAATCAGTACACCACTGAGCTGGAGTAAATCTCTTGTTAAGTCAGCACACCACCCAAACCCAAAGGGCTACTGCAGAACTCTGTAATACTTTGACAGAAAAAATTGCACACGTGTAGCTTTCTGATGGCACAGACTTTGTTTGACCCAGCCTGCTGTGTTCTCCTGGGCAAGAAATAAAGGTAATGACCATGGGTTTGAAGCAAAACATCTTCTGATGTTTCAGCTTCACCAGAAACACCGACAGCTCAAACCAAAAAGGCAAAAAGCTACTCTACACAGATAAACACACTGCTTTACTTATTCAGAAGTTAAATAGGCTTACAATAGTTTTTTTTTCCTTTTTTTTCCCCCAGAAGTTAAATACAGGTTAAAAACAAACAAACAAACAAGTACCAGGGCTATTATCACTCTCTGCCTCTCCTCTCCAATAACAGCTTTTAGAAGTGTAAGTTTAGCTACAGACAGTTGCATGGCCCTTCATCATCTTGAGGATGATTTTTTGTGAACTGCATTCTGCAGCTGCCCCTTCCTTCACCAGAGACCTGGTCTGACTGACACGAGATTGCAGTGGAGTGGGACTAAGGAACTGGCCCATGATCTGCAACTTCAGGCAAAATTCAGACACTGCTCCTCCACAAGAGAGGCTCAAGATGAACCAACGTGGCTTTTTCAATCTCCAAAATGAAAGAAGCTGCCAAAAATTCCTATGCTCTTCTTGTCCATCTCCTTCCCCCAGCCTTGTCAGACCAGCTATCCAAGGGCAGATATCACATCCTACATGATGCTGTGGAATTCCTCTGCATCTCCCTAAGCTTGTCTCCAGTACTTCCCTGTCCTTCCTCCCTCCCAGCCCAACACCCCACCACACACAGCTCTGCCCAGAGCAGCAAGTGCAGAGCAGGAGTCTCTTGCCTTTGATGCCATAGGTCCTGACGCAGTGGAACGCTGCTCCCCCATTCGGGATGGACTCCTGGTGCCTGGAGACCTGGGGAAGGGGAACACCGTGGTGGGTTTTAACATGGACCTTTAAGTAGGAGGCAGAGGAGAAACCTAAACAAGATAAAAGGAGATGAGATCCTGCCACCAGCAAAGACACACATCTGCCTTCCCTGTTCTTTAATCTTTTACTCCTGCTCCCTGTTCCAAAGCTGCCCTTACACCAGCTAATTCCCTAGGACATGCTCAGGTAGATTCCTGTCATCAGGCAGTAATGAATTCCACACTTTTCATCAGACTGTGTTTGCTTTTTGTTAGTCGTGATGAAAGCACAGCCTCCTTCCAAACAAATTCTGTGGAACCAAACTGAGCAGATGACATGGAACTTTCTGGACAAAAAGCAGAAGAGACATCACAGAAAAAGGCACCCATGCCTCTTCACCACTTTTGTGTTTTGTTTATTTTAATGAAAAATGCCTTTATCATCTGATAATACTTTGGAAGATAGCTCCAATTAGCTGATTTTATGCTGTTAAGATTCAAAGGAATGCCATTTAGCAACACCCCTCGTTGGTATTTAGTGTGCTTTCCCCTCAGGTTTCTGGCATTTTTAGTGACTTCTCGAGGGACGAAAGCTCAAACTGCTGAGTTTTTGAGGGATACAGTTTTGTTCTATATAATTTTTGGAACACATTTCCTGCATTCAGCTAATCCTGAGTATTTTCTCTATAGTGAACAAAAAATATTAAAAATAAATTTCACTATTTCTATCAGCTCTGATCTGTAAGCCCAAACCACTGAAATTAAAAAACATATATTTCAAACAATTGATTTCTGAGCAAAACAGGCTTTTTACATCTGTGCATGTGCTTTTTAAAATGGTTTTTGAAGTCTCACAAATATGCCCTTTTCTTTTAATGCAATAAATTACCTCCCATATACTTTGGAATGCTTTTAAATTCAATCTCCATAAGATTTGCAATTATTACTAGTATATTTGGACCATACATGAGGCACGAGGAGGACAGAATTTTAAAGATTTCCTACACAGGTAAACCTCCCAACAACCATCTTAATTTTCTGTTAGATTTTGAACAGAATATTATGGCACTTTCATGTTAGAAACATTTTCCTTTAACAACTGAACACAAGACAAGGTTCACTGTCACAGACCCAGAGCTGCAGGTTCCCTTTCTGGAGAGGGAAAACCCAAGTCCTAGATTTTTTTAAACCAATACAGCATTTACAGCACAAGCCCCTGAAAGAGAACTTTCATACCAATCACTGAAAATATGAATATTCTACTGTAAAGCCATTTTATAGTGATGTAACTGTATTTACATTTGATGATATATAATAACATCTTGGGAAGGATGGAAACCCCATCCTGCAGACGTCTCTGGGGTGGATTTTCTGACAGCAGCTGTTAGTTTCACATGCTGAATTTAATCAGGAATGTGGCTTTAAACTAGATTTCCCCCTGCCTAGCCAACAGAATATCCCTCTACGCAGACTCTTCCTTACAAGCCAGGATCAAAGAGTATCCAGGACCTGCAAAGCGAGACAGAACTCCCCAGCAACCTGCTGAAGGGGAAAAGGGCAGGCTGCTGGGAATGAACAAGAGGTAGTTACTGAGGACCCCTGAGCTGAAGATAAAAGCACAGAACAGTAGATACATCACAATTCAAGACACCAAGAACATACGACCCTGGAAACACAACAGAGCAGAATCAGCCAGGCCAGGTCATCCAGGGAATCTGTGTAAGGGAATAATGCAAGACCTGCCCTCAGCCACGAAACGCTGCACTGAAAACCTCACTGGGCAACAAGAGAATGTATTTTTCATAAATACCAAAAATTCTCTGTAGACATGGAAAGAACCAGTGTTTGACTGGCAGAGAAAAGGGCACAATGCACAGACCTAACAGTGATACTTCCACCTCCAAGGTGCTCCCCTTATTTCCTATGTGTCCAACAACCACAAGCATGCTGAGATCAACCTCTTTTATGTGGCAATGCACTAAAATCTCCCTGCCAACCACTAAAAAAGGGCTACATCCAGGTATTCAGTGGCTTTCTGTACCAGGACTGACACAGGAGAATCTGAAGCTGTAATCTCAGCTACACAATATTAGTTCTGAACTCTGCAATTCTATTTGTAGAGTACATTGTTTTATATAATGGAAACTGCTGCAAAGTGTGTTAGCTCCCCTTTATGCACTTGGCAGATGAACATGTGAGTCATCAACTTCCATCAAAGCCATAAGAATGCCAACTGCTTCATGGGAAACTGTTTAAAGGGAGATTTGGGGGGGTTTGTTTTCATCCTAATTTTTTCCTGAAGCACTTAGCGCTGGCCTTTTTTTCCTCCAGCAGACTAATTATGTCCTAGAAAGATGGGGGTTCGTGGACAAAAATCCCTTACTTTTAAAAGTCTCTTTCAGCACAAAGTCAGACTTTGTGCAGAGGATAAAGTGGCAGCATTTTTCAGGGAAGGAATGTAAGTCTTGTTTTACCCTACACATCTCTCTGCTTTGAGAAGGAGATTATTTTTTCATACCAGAAGAAAAACATGCACAGAGAGGAAATGATCTGCTTTATATAAATGGGACCTGTCCCTTGATCTCCCACATAACATCTATATGGAGATAAACTAGAGAAATAATTGCAGGATGCTCCTTGTTCAAAAATTCTAATTTGGATTTAGCTGGAACATGCAGAGAATGTCTTAATGGACTTTGTGTCCCTCGGGAAAAGTGTGAGAATTCATCTTATTGTAAAAATAAATTCCATCCCACTTGTGACTGGAATATTTACCCTTCTCCTCACTCATTTGATTTCTGTCAACAAACAGAGTGTCTGTGTCTGAAACAGAACCCCAAACTTCTGAGTTCCACCTGTTATTACAAAGTACCAGCTCTAGACCTGCCAAAGTCATCAATCTCTTGAATTTGTCCTCACAAGCAAATAAAGTTTCTAAGGATGGTAACAGAAGTTTATGCAATAACACAACAGGAGCAGGTCTTTTTTATTTAACCTGATTAAAGATAATTTGTCTTAAAAAGTGGGGCTTGAGGATTAGGTTCTTATAAGCATATTTTGGACAAATTCTTAAAAAAACCCAAAACAAAACAAAAAGACCTCCCCCAAAACAACCAAAATCCCAGGGGGGAAAAAAAACCAAACAAAAAAAATCCCCCCAAAACCATTGCACTGTTTCCCTGATTTAAAAGATTTAATTGCTTCCATGATTATTATAAAGACCCTGAGTAAGAAAATAACCTGGAAAAACCATCAAATCACAGCTGGTAATTTCTGGATATTAAACTGCCATGTTGCAAAATAAATATGATCAACAAATGGGCACACACACGACATGACAAACCATTGGTGCTGCTTTCTGTCAGGCACTGAGTTCCAGCCTCATCTCCTAAATCCATTAAACCTTTAAAAGAACATGAGATGCTTAATTAAGTCCCACAGAAAAGCTTTCAGTCCAACTGAGGGATTCTAAGCTCTGCCACTGACCCTGGGAATGTTCAGCTGGGCAAGAGTCACCTTTTCATCCACTTTTTTCTTTTTTTTTTTTTGTGGGCCAACATCCAAAATTCTCTCTACAAGTCGCTTGAGCTGGAGAACATTCTTGCTTGACAATTATTATATCCAGAAGTTGACAGTTACTATATTCAATTAAAAGATACAGCAGCACATCAGACAGGGGGAGAATAAACCAAACCCCACTGCACAAGCACCGCGGCCACGGCACAAGAGTCGTCTTAGTGCAGCTTCTGACTGTCCCAATGCCTTCCAAACTGGTGTTCCTGATCCAGAAACTTCCATTAGACTCCATCTTCTCAGGCCCTACAGTTTTAAAAGATATCTATTTAAAACTATGAACATTATGATTTGATTCTAGAACGCTTGGGATGAAAAATTCTGCTGTCACTGCTCATAAATCTGTAATCGACATTTACAGCGTAAAGCAGTGAGTTCCTGACACAGTTATTTGACAAATCCAGTCTGTGACTCCCCCTTGATATGAATTCTAACACTGGGTAGATATTTAACAGTAATTCCCCAGATTAATGACATTTTCTAAGTCCTGCTGTGAACTGAAATTCACAGTACACAATTCTGACAACTCCTACAAAACACACAAACTGTAAGAAAGTAGTTGCCTGAAGTTGACTGCATGACAGGTCCCCTGTCCCTCTGCAGAGAAGTGTATTTTTAAATTTCCATTGTACATGGACTTGTAAAATATGAATAAACCCCCTGGTCATTTCATTGTTTGAATGCCGGGTCTGTCTTTGTCACGCTGGCTCCATTTCCACAGAGCTGCAGTGACATCCAGTGGTGGTTACACTGAAACTCAAGCTGCCAAATCTTGGAAAACAGCCAATTCCTCCCAGCTCAGGGGAGTTTTTGTTTGGCACCACGCTCAGCTGAAGGAGAGCAGGACAGCACCTGGATCTCGGATAGGATCTTCCATTGTTACCACAAACAGAAGCGGGATAAGCTTAAGCAGTTTTTCAGAAGCTGAAAAGGAGGTCAAACTTCATTTCATACCATCTACTGGAGCTTCAGAACCTCAACATTTTCAACCCAGATGCCTTTTCCACTCACACTGTTAATATCATTTTCAGGACCTAACACACTGCTCAACAAGTGGAAATACTTCCCTTTCAATGTAATGTCTCTCATTACTCATCAACTCCAAAAGCTCCCTGTACAGTCCTCACATCAAACACAGAACAGCTTTATTCTCTCTCTCAAAAGATTTCACATCTCTTAAATTAGAAAAGGGAACACGCATCAGAAAAAAAATAGCTCATCAGAAAAAAACAGGATTCCAAAACACAGCAGCAACCTCTTCCAATCCTTACTAGCTTTGTGAGCCAACAGTGTATTTTGAAGTTGTGTATTAATAATTAAAAAAGACACCAATAAGTCAAAATCATTTTCCAGCTTGCCTTACATCCCACAAAACCTAAATTTCCAACTCTCTTCAACTTAAGAATACCACAGACAGATGGAAAAGCTTCAAAAGCTCTTAGTCATATGGTTTAGGTCTAGATAGTCCCCCAAGGAGCAGGGAGTTGGATCCAATGATCTTTATGGGTCCCTTCCAACTCCAGATATTCTGTGATACTACAAAAAGCTGTATTTGTACAAGTAAAGGTAAAACACATTTCTAGTGCTCTTTCCAAAAGCTGTTTTGTAAATGTACATTAATACAAAGCAATTTCTGGGGTTGAGAGGGAGAAGCCACTTGACTCTGCTGCACCAGGAGGCTGAGCAAGATTTGACAACATGATGCAAATCTGTTTATGCTCAGTGTATGATTTTCAACCTGACGTGTATTTCAGAGATTCTTCTTCCAAACTGACTGCAAGGACTCAAGTCTAACCAGGTATAGAAAAAGAAGATGTATGGTGAACAGCAGCAAGGCCACTTATCGGGGTTACTGTACAGAGATTGGGCTATTTAACAATTAACATTCTTAAAACTATCTAGAAACAGTTTGCTTCAGATTTGAATGGAGTTTCTTTAGGAACTCTCAGCCAGGTGAAAAGGCCAGCCCTACAGCTGCAGCAGTTTCACGGGATGGTCACACACGTGGTACAACCTCCTCCTGTTGCAGGCAGAGTCACTCAGCCCCACAGCTCCCCTCCAGCACCATCCCAGCCCACTGAAAGAAAAGAATAGTTCCTTCATTACCTCGGTTACAGATAGTGCAGAAATTGCTTGGTCCTTCACTATGCTTCTTCAAGTGGTCTGCCATATATGCTGCTCTCAAGTACTTCCCGCACACCTGGCATGGGACTTTGTCTTCATGACAGGCCAGGTGTGAGCGCAGCCGGTCACGAGTGGCAAAGGAAGCATTACAAGTCTGCAGGTACAACGAGAACCATGTGACTCATCAGCTCTGCCAAGAGCACTCACACTGTAGAATATATTTAGTATTCTTTAGAGCAAATACCTTAGATCCTGAGCAAAGACAAAAAAGGACATGATGCACAAGCCATTTTCCCCCACAAATTAAAAAAATCAGCTCACCAACATATTGCACAAGATGTGATGTTACTACTTGAAAGAATTAAGGAAACAGCTCTAACACAGTGCAGACAGTAAAACTTAAATCAAGATAGAGTTGTAAGGCTTTAGCTCCTCTCTGAGGATGAAGATACTAAAATTTTAAATAATATTTAGCAACAGAAATAGCACAAACCACTTCATTCCATTTACAGTAATTTCTGCCATTTCACTGAGCCACTACAATCACTTTGGACTTCTCAAAATGTTCTCTCTGTCACCTTCCTACATTCTACTCTTTGATGTGATCAATCTGACTTCAGTACCCAGAATCTTTTGGAGTATGAAGACATACAAACAAACATTGGAGAATTATCTGGGATGAGAATATGACAAGAGGCAGTACAAGAGTCATCCTGGTATCCACAGCAGCAGTGCAGACAAACTGTAGAAGTGAAGCCTCAGAACTGAGCAGGTATCACAATAACTGCAGGACATTGAATCTGTTTATAACTTACCCCTGATCAAGGTTTCATATTCCACTTACTACCACAAAACAAGCTTGATTTGGCATAATATCCATTCTACTTGCCCACTTCCCAAACGAAATCCACATGATGAGTGAAGGCTCCCTCCCATTTCTATAATTCCAGGAATGGGCAGGCACGCAGGCTCTGTCCACAGCCTGTTCCAGCTGCCTGCCAGTTCTCAGGGGCTTGATCTATCTCTAAGGTCTGAGGGGAAATAAATCCCCAGCCCTGGGCTATACAGGGTATTGCAGACACAGTCTGACCCACTTCAAAGTGTGAGAGCAGAAAGCAAAGCAAACACACATCACAGTGACCAGAGCAAGGGGCAGCAGTGACAGTCAAGAGTGGACAGTGTTTTGTCTACACCACCTTTATATAAAATAACACAGTTTTAAGATGTATAACCAGAACCCCCTAAAAATAATATGAGGCTATTAAGTGACTTGGGAACTGGATATATTCTATCTTTTCAAGTGTCAATATGCAATTAAAATCACTGTTTCAATAGACTTGTTAAAGAAACAATCCTAGTAAAATTCCAAAATTGGAATGTCAAGTAAGTGAAATTGACAATACAGAAGAAGGTAACACATATAATTATATAAAATTCAGTTAATCAAGAGCTTAATCCGAAAAACATTAAAGGCAGCTGAAAAGTACCTATCAATTTCAACAGGCTTTACACTCATTCGATCCTGTGAGATGCTTAAGTGTGGCAAACTCCCAAGGAGCTGAGGCTGCTCTGTAGCAAGCACAAGACTTAACACCTCAGAGGATCAGGACTTAATGAAATTAAAAAGGCAACAGTAAAATTCTAAGCTCACTACACAAAGATTCATAAATTACAAGTAGTGTAGGATTAAGAGGCAAATTCTTGAAGGTGAAAGGGTTCTCCTCCTTTGAAATCCCAGGACACAGCGCTGAGCAAAACAGGTGCAGCTTTCACTTACTGAAATGTTCTTAGAGGTAAACACTCTCTGAAGGCAGGATTGCAGCACTGATAGCAATCAGTGTGTTGGATATCAGCTAAAGATAGATACCTAGATAATCAATGACAGCCAAGAGATCCATCATCAGTAAATCTGAAGCTACTGAGCCGCAGTAACATCCCCTTCTGAGCACTGGGGGGGCATCAGCTCATACACAGATCAGAGGCAAATCACACAGATACGGGATGCCAGAAGTGAAACCACATCTGACTCAGAGTCAACTTAGCAAGTTGAAAGCTTAGGGAAAGGCAACATAATCATTTCTGTGTTTGATTTCTCACTCTTGCTGCTGAGTTGTGCAAAGCTCACCTTTGGATAAGCTATAGGGAAAATATATCTGTGAAGAAGCTTAAAAAAATAATTAAGTCCAGTGGAGAAAGCAAGAACCAGTTTAGCTGAATCATAACAATGGGAAACAGGACTAGGTTTAAGGAAAACCCCAAAGTTAATATTCAAATAGTTAATATTTATAAAAGGTATAGAGAAAAAAAAAAGTCTTATTTTACAAAAGATGTGAAGTGCTAAATGAGTGCTAAATATTTATCATTAATTGTTAATCATAGAAGAAAACTCTCCAGTGCTTTCCTATCAAACATTGCACAGGTATATAAATAGACCAAAAAAGAATATATAAAGTTTAAAAAACATTGTTTAAGAAATACCTCTTGAAGTTTCAACTTTTCTATGGATGTGGATGTCTCTGAGCTTATTCCATGGTGGCTGCCATTTTCCTGCTAATAGGCAGGAAGTAAGAGAAATTAGGACAGGAAGAAACTCATTCTGCATTGAAATCAATGGGAAAAGCACTGGACTTGGGATGCCAATTAAGCTGTGCTTTAATTTAACCTGCATTTTTCTTTTTTATTTCATGTGCCAGAAGAACAACCTGTCTCTTGTCTCTGAGAAGGAGCAAATTTCTATTTTGTCCCTTTGTTCTTTCACATCCACAGATTTTCAGATCACCATTTCCTCCCAAAGTGCAGCCTGACGTTCACCCATTCACACGCCAAAGCCGACAGCTTCCCCCTTCCCATGGAGTCAGCACTCTGAGCTATCCCACTGTGGCCACAAAACTGACTTACCCCTTCTCCTATACCCAGAGCTCAAACTGTCACATTGGGAAAAAGAATTAAAAAATGGCAAAAAAAAACACAACAAAAAAAACCACTAGTGCAACAAACCAGGGGAAAAGATCCAGAGTGCCATTTGCCTGGACACCAAAGCAACTCCTGGGCTCTGTGGAGACCTTCCCTAATCTGAGTCTATTTTAACTGTAATGAAAGAGCTGGAGTTGGGTCTCTGACATCAGGTGTTAGAGGTGCTGGAACCTGGGCTGCCTGTGAAAGATCTGTGAAGCACAGATTTTAGGGGGCTGAGTGCAGGATTGCAAACTGAGCAGTGAAAAGTACAGCTGCTGCAGTGATGCTCAGCTTATAACTGTCCTGCTCCTCATACTTCCATTTCATTTATTCTGAAGTTGGGTTGATACCTTCTCGCTTTTGTTTTGGTACTCCAAGGGTACCATGATGCCACATCAACAAAACACAGATATCTACTGGTTTGCAGAGGCACAGGAGGGCTCAGGTAAAGGGCCAGTGGATTTTGTTTAAATCACAAGAGAGCACAAATTCCAAAAATGCCATTGCAATAGAGGATTCTGGAATGCCCTTCTGTTTACTGACAGGGTAATTCTCTTTTTCAGTAAACATAAACAAAGCATGACAATAACAGGAATGTTGAGCGGGAACTCAACAGATTCAAAAAGGATGCTCAGTGCTGTTCAGGCTGCTCTCATGGGGAGCTAATTTGCCAAACAAAATCCATGGGAAAAAAGGAATGGAAAATGGGCAAACAACATGCCAATATTAAGCTATTTTCCCTCTTTGTGGCCAGATCCTGTGTTTACACATCCCAGAACAGAAGCTATAATTGGCTATGAGATAATCACAAGAACTTTATCAATTTATACCTCAGCTTTCATATTCCAAACAAATGTTCAGTGTGAGAGCACTCCCTCTGTGCTTGTGCCATGTACAGCACATCTGTGCATGTTTAAGACTTTCTAAATCTGACAGCATATTACCAAGTAGTTTTTGCAAAGACACAAAACAGGTTGTTAACAAATTTTCTACACCTTAAAATTCATAAAAAATTAACTTTGCAGGGTTAAGCAGTCAAAAATGAAGAGCAAACCAAGCCTGAAGGACAACCTCAACTCTGTCCTGACGTTTGTAACCTGTAGCCTATGCCTTTTAACTGAGATGAACATTGCATGCAGTGTTCTGGCACTTCAGACTGTTCTCAGAAACTGCTGTCACAAAATAAATGAGTGCAAGGAGATTGGTTTGAGCTTGGCTCTACAATCTTAGCTTCCACATTTCTTTACTTTTTAGCTCTTGATGTCTACTCTGACTCACACAGAGTTTATATTTAATATCCTTAAATCAATCAGAAACTACAAAAAATATTATCAGGCATCAGCTGGCAAAGGATAATTCACATCTATCAGTGTTATTCATAAACTGTGTCCATTCAGGCACCTCGCTATCAACTGGCAAAAGACTGATGAGTTTCTGTTCATGTTGGGACTAAACATTCATTTTTGTACTTGTGGACAAATACATGGTTATGGAAAAAATTTGTGGTTGTCTTCATCCACCCAGACCCCTTGCTGTCCCCAAATTGGGAAGTCTTTTTATGAGTGGAACTTTCCAATTTGTATAAATCTATAAACCCTAAATCATCTTAAGAAGCTTAAACCAATCTAAAGCTTTATATAGGCCATACAGTTAAATCAACGTGATGGCTCTGTGGCCTGACTTTCGGAGGTGCTGGGCTTCCATGGGTCATGTGGATGTCAACAGAACCCTTCAGATGGCTCCAGCTATTTGGAGAACTCTTCACTGGATGATTAAAACTGCAAAATGTTTCAAAACTCTCACAATTTGAAGGAAACATAGGAGAGATGTATCAAAACATGCAAAAATGCATATTGGGAGGCAGCAGTCATGTAGGACTGACTGGGTTCATAAAATGTGGGTGAATATTTTAGGAGAAAAAAATCCTTGTCTTCAAAGAAAAAGGGAATAATCTTGCTCAACGTTCTTTGAATAAGTATTAAATAAATCTCTCTGCTGAAACCAAGCATGGAGACTCTTAGCCCAAGAAACGTTAGAGAAATTTGCCCAACATCTATGTGAAGGCAGTGCATGATAGTGGAGATGATTCTCAGCCTTGGTTTTAACTGATACTTCCCTGCACCTTTTAAATCTCTCCATAAATGAATTACAAAAAATATCCCTTCTCTTGATCTTTCAAACCCTAACAAATAATTTATTAACTGCAAAAAAACTATATACAGCATTATGACATTGTGTGACAAAAGATATTGTGATGCTGTTGTTTATATTCACCCTGGGATAAAAAAAGCTTCCAATTTTGCTCAGTGCAATGTTCTGAAGGTTATGTGGGTAAAAAAAGAGATGGTATCTGACAAGTTATGATAATTATAATTTATTATTTTTATTTGAAATTATTCTAAAAAAAAAAAAGAGAAGTCGGCATTGGAGCCTCCTGATGGCAACAACTGCAATTAAAAAAAAAGGGAGGGGAGTGGAGGGAATCATCAGTGCCACTGACTCCAAGCCCAGGTGGCTGGGTAAGAGACCCAGGGTGAGACTGGGACAGAGCAGGAGGGAAAGGGAATAAGGGGAGGGAAGCAGGAGGACCAAAGCTGTAGATGACAGGAGGGGCTGGGATGGGATAGAAAAGGAGGGGAAGGGAGGGATGTAAAGCAGCTGTCACTGGAACACTGTTCTTCACAAACATTTATCCCGACTCACACACACATGGAATCTTTACTGGTACTTCAGAATTGTCTGCACACATAAATGCAAAGCCAAAGATCACCCACACATCAGTCTAAACCCCTCTGGCTCCTACCTGACATTTGTGAGGTCTCTCTGAGGTATGCACCTGTTTGATGTGTCCATTCAAGTGGTCTGGCCTTAAAGGAAAACACACATAAGCACACTTAAAACAAATACTAAAAATACACTTACAATTTTAACAAAAAAAAAAAAATCCCAGTGCTGGATCTATTACAAATATAGTGATATTTAACTTTCCAAGAATCAGATCACCAACAACTGGGATTCTACCTTGTTATGTACCCTCTCCAACTTGCTAAAAAGGCAGCATTTTCTTAGGAAGAAATGATGACTGAATGATCAGAGCAAATGGGAAATACAAGTTACAGTTTTTCAAGCCTGCATGTCCCCTTCCAAAATCCTATTTAGATCTTGACAATCAGGGTGCTTTGATTTACAGTTGCTCAATATTTGAAAATCAGACCTTTTTGGTTTCTGTCCCACCACGGATACAAAAAGTCAACTTTAAGCATCTCTGTGCAAAAAGACTGAGCCTAAACTCTGTTGCTGTAACACATTTTCCACCTGAAAGATGAAAAAATACTGTCCTAACTCACAACTTAGTGGGGAGACTGCATTGATACAAATAAAGTGCTCTGCGGGTCCCAACTAGAAGGTGCAATGGAAGAGCAAATTATTACTGAAAAAAGTTAGACTATTTTTCACAACGAGCAAAGCCTACTTTGAAGAAGAAAGGACTGAAGAGCTGCAGATTTGCCTGGTGGGAGTTTCTCCTAGTGGGAAGAAAGCTTTTCATTGTATGAGGCCAAAACTGCTTGGAAACAAGTTCCCCACCCTCTCCTCCCCCAACTTCGCAGCTGCGCCAATGAGAGGGCGCGGGATGGAATTCACGCACTGCAGACAGAAAATAGGCTGAACTTTGCAGTGAGGCTCCTAAAGCCGAAGCTCCAGCGATGGGCTGGAGTGGTGTAACCGGACAGACTGGTTGGGGTCCTTCAGCCCACCCCCAGCCCAGCCACCTCACGTGCTGCGCTACTGAATAAAGGAAAGGAGACTAAAATGAGACATCACGCTTCCAGCCTCCTGTGGCCGCTCCTAAGACTGAGGACTGAAACCTAAAATCTGTAGTTTTCATTCATGCTGCGATTTTACAAAGATAGGCAAACACTTTTGTTGTTTACTTTTGTAACAGCATTCCTGCCTGTTCACATTAACTTGCCGGGAACAATGAGAGCTCAACATGTATCTCTCCCTTGATGACAAAAACGTTTCTTACAGCAACAGCAGAAAGCTTTAAGTGTCAATAAAACAATAAAAATTGGTACACAATCCCAGGTAGCACTATAATAAGAAAAATGCTTCCACTTCTAGCCACGGATGAAATTTTCATTTTGTATCTTTCCATCACTAAATCTGCAGTCCTTATGGAGATGCATCCCTAATTATTGCCGATTAAAAAAAAAAGGAGGGGGGGAGGGCTCCATGTTCACAATTTATTTCAATAACAAAAAGTCCCTCTAACAAAAATCTCTCTATCAAAAAGAGAGCTAGCGGGGGCAGAATTCCACAATTTGCAGGGGCACAATTCCACAATTTATGTAGCCTAGTGGCCTTTTGATTTGTTTTCATATCTTGACTCCTTCCCTCCTGTTAGAGCAAGGCAACTGCTGTAGAAAACTGACTGCTGATACAGAAGTAATAGAGTGTATGCATCCCCCTCCCCCCCACTACTTCTAATCTCAAAGCGAGCAGCAAACTTCCAAGAGAGTTTCAAATTCATTAACTCAGACTATAAGATACCACTAACACAACTACGTGTACCAAACTACTCATTAAATTAGCTCCCACAAACAGCGACAACAGAAAATCAGCAACATTAAATGCACAGATCTTACGTATGTTGCAGGGCAGAAACAGGATCCCCTTCAGAAGGATGTAAACCCAAAGGACACAAAGATCATGTAATAAAAGATACTTGATGCTGCAGCCTTTGAAATCTCACCTCTTCCTTCACATTTGGGTGATAAAAAACATTACGAACTAAGAGAAATGAAGGGAAGTTAAGAAAAAGAAAATTTAAAATGGATACGAGAAAAATAATAATCTTGAGATGTATTATTTTGCACTTCAACAGCACCTTCAAACTACCTACAAATCAGTGGTCTCCAGACACTTCTGTGAGGCGAGTAATTATTTCAATACCCATTTCACAGAAGAGTCATTTGAGGGAAAGACTCACTTGCCCAAGGACACGCTTACACCAAGTCTGGGTCAAAGCTGGGAATGTTCCCCAGAAGCCACGTGACTCCCAGTTCTATGTCTTAATTACTTTTACACCTTTTCAGGAGACTGCAGAATAGCGTCCCAGAGGAAATGATGGGAGTCCCACTTCTCGAGACATTTTAAAATGGAACAGTTAAACTATCCTACGTACATATCCCAAGGGATTGGAAAGACAACTTCCTAGGTCTCCGTTGGTGTCTACGGTCCTTACAGGCACCCCCTTACCTGGAAAAGCCTTTTCCACAGCTCTGGCAGATGTAGGGCTTCCCCACAGAGCCATCGTGAGATCGAACATGATAGGACATCCTGTCTTTCCGCTTGAACCGCAAGCCACACACTGGACAAGAGTACGGCTTCTCGCCAGAGTGCGACAGCTTGTGCCGATTCAGGTGGTACACGTCCCGAAAAATCTTGCCACAGATCTCACAGGCCACCTGTTTCCTCGTCCTGCTTCTTTTCCGGGGTGCGTCGGGGTCATCCTGACCAGGGACACCATTTTCACCCAGTCTGGGGGGTGGGATGTCTATGTAGCCCAGCTGTAAGCTCGTCACCCCATGTTGAGCCTCGTGCTGCCGAAGACGATTAGCATCCGTAAACACTTTCCCACAGAGGCCACAAGGCAGGATCCCAGCCTCTCGCAGGCCCCCCGGCGTACCAAACATCATGGAGTCCAAGAGGTTGGCTTTGCGGGGACGCCCTCTGCCCCTCTTGGTGCTTAGAGTGGGGGCACTAGCAGCAACATTCTGGAAGGGTGAGGCCAGCAGCGGTGGGGACAGAGGTCCCGCCACCATGGGCAGGCGGTCCACACCCTGCAGCACGGGCAGGGAGGACTGCGCGGCGCTGAGCGCGGCCCGCGTGGCCTCATCTTCGGGCATGCCGGCGATGCCGTTGCCATTGGGCGCCAAAGCGGCCCCGTTGGTCATGTCAAGAGGAAAGCCGAGGTCCGCAGCCCCCGGACGGAAAAGCATAATGTCAGGGCGTGCGGGGGGCACGAGGAGCTGCACGTTGGACTGCTTGATGACCTCCTGGCAGATGTCAATCACCGAGCGCATCAGCAGGAACTTGGCGGCCGTCATGAGCTCCGGGAAGCTCTCTAGCCGCACCACGATGCGCGACGTGTAGGCGAAGTCCAGGATGTCTCCGAACACCTTGGAGCTGATGGTGTGCATCTCCAGCTCCCGCCCGCCCCCGGGGGCGCCGCCGGCCGCCGCCGCGGCTCCGCCGGCCGCCGCCGCCTCCGCCGCGCTCCCTTCCGCGCCGCCGCCGCCACCTGCCCCGTCGCCCAGCTGGGCGCTGAAGACCGACTCGAAGTACTCGCTGCAAGCGGCCAGCACGGCGCGGTGCGCCGGGAAGCTCTCGTCGCCCACGCGCAGGAGCACGTCGCAGAAGCGGCCGCCGTTCTTGCGCTGCTGGTTGAGGCTGTGCAGCACGTCGGCGCTGTGCCGGCTCACCTGGTAGGTGTAGCAGCCCGACGAGGGGCCGCAGGCGGCGGCCTCGCTCACCCGCTCCATGGGGGCTGCGCCGCCCCGCCGGCGCCCGCAGGGGGCGCGCGCGCTCTCGGGCCGCGCGGCGGCGCGCGCCGCCTCCTCCTGCTCGTTCCCCGCCCCTGCCCGGGCCGGCGGCGGCGCGCGCGGCGCTCCCTGCACG
>JAWWES010000037.1:2938027-2974563 GCA_035583135.1 Lophotriccus pileatus | reverse complement strand
GCTGCGGCCGCGGGGCCGCCGCGGGAAGGGGCGCGCGCGGCGGCGGCGGCGGCGGCCGGGAGGGACGGGGGGTCCGGCGGCGGCTCCGGGCTGCCGGCTCCGTCCGTCCCTGTGTGTTTGGAGCGGAGGAAAGATGGCAGCGGCTGCACTTCCTCTTGCACTTTCACCCCTGGGGGGAGGAGAAGGAGGGGGCGATACCACCCCCCCTACAAAAATCCAGCGGGGGCCCCCCGGCTCCTGCTCCCCGACCGAGCGCCGCCGCCGCCGGCTCCGGTCCGGGCCCCGCCCGCTTCGCCGCACCCTCACCACCGGCGCCGCAAACTTTCCTCTCTTCTTTTGGACGAGAAGACCCCCACCCTATTCATAGAGACCCCCCCTCCAGCCACTCGGGCTCCCCCCTGCCCCCCCGCTTCCTGCCCCCCTCCCTCCCCGCATCCGCCAATGCAAGAGCAGCCAGAGCCAGCAGGCCGGCCCCCACCCCGCCCGCCCGCGGGGGCTGGGGGCTGCAGTCTCCCCCTTCCCCAGCACCGATCCTCCAATGCCGAGCCGGCAGCGAGGCCCCCGCCCGCGGCACTCGGGGGTGGCGGGGCTGCGCTCGCCCCCTCCCCCAAATATCCGGGCTGCAGCTCGCCCCCCAGGCCCCCCTCCCGCCGGGGAGAGGAGGAGGGGCCGGCGGGGGGGCTGCAGGCAACCTCCCCCCCTCCCCAGGCGCGAATCGTCCAATGCAAACCCTCCCGGAGCTGCAGAGGCGCAGAGCGGCCCCCACCTCCTCGGCTCGCCCGAGGAGAGCCGATCCCAGAGGGGCCAGGGGCTGCAGAGCAGACCGGCCTCCCCCCGGTCTTTCATTGCATTGCTCACCCCCCACCCCCCGTACCACGACCAACTCTCAGCCTCGCTGGAAGAGCGAGGCGCCGGCATTGTGGGGGAAGGAAGGGGTACAGCGGGAATTCTTCCAGTGCAAAAATGCCCTCCCCTCGGGAGCTGTTGGGAGGGACGGTACCCGCGGGCCGGGGGCTGCGGGAGGCACGGGCACTTGGCAGCCCCGAGCGCCTCCATGTTGGGGACGCTCCGCTGCCCCGCACGGCCCCGCGCTCCCGGGGTTCCCACGGCGCCCCACGCCCCAGCGCGGCGGGGCTCCCGCTCCCGCGAGTTACCCTTCCCCGGGCCCGGGTTAAACACTCCGAATGCACCGCCGAATTCACTGCCCGGGGTTGCCTGGACTGTCCTAGTGCTGAATCCTCTCTGTGGGCTCGAGGTCTCTCTATGAAAGAGCTGCCGTTCCAACATCATCATCATCATTACTCATTTGCAGCTGAAATCTTGCTTTCTGTCTCATTGAAGAATTTTTCCCCGAGTTTTGAAGGAGTATCTTCCCCCGCCCAATAAACACATTCCCAAAACAGAGTTCTTTGTTTTGTTAAAGACAACACTTGAGGGGAGTGGGGGGGAAGTGTTCAAGGGCACTTTTTTGCATTTGTAATATCAAGCCTAATTAAGAATCCTTGGACCACCTATTCACAGTCTAATATCGTCACTTAAACTATTCTGTGGAAAATACTGAACTTGGCACATGTGAGGGCATCACAAACTACAGAGTCTTCCAAAAGCTCAAACCCAGCAGTTGAATTAAATAGTGGTGGAACTGAAAAAGCATTCTGGGTACTGATGTGCAAATGAGCGCACCAAGCTTCCAACTTCCAAAATATTACATTAGCACTTAAGGCCACACAGTGCCCTCAGCCTGTGCTCCAGATTTTCCCTGCTTTTGATAGCAACTGTTTGTCCCCACTGTAGGCAGAATATTACCAGTAGCTTTTTATTACTGCACTATGTGTGCACACACCCTGATATGAACGTGTATTTTTAGAAATTTTGGGCTGAGTGGTAGCAATGCTGACAAACCCAGCTTAAATACACCACATTAAATAGATAACAGTGCTCATATTCTGTACGTCTGTGTGCAGACACACGAGTAGTTCTCGCTGCAGTGAGGAAGATGATTATGTTTAACACACCAGCCAGGCTGCACACACACACAGAGCACTTAAAGAATCTGGAATTTGCTTATCTTTCCTAGTGGCTTTGGACAGTTGTGCTCCTTTCCCCCAGTGGTTTATTAATTTGCTTTCTTTTAGCCCCCAACCTCCTAACATGGTTCCTGCTTCCTATTTCAGTTCCCTCCTCGCCTGTTCTTTGTCTCTCCTCCAGGCAGGGGGAGGGGGGGTCCTGCCGCTCTCACTGCACTCTCCTCAGAACTTTCTCCAGTTGCCATGGAATGTTCTGGTTTCAGCTTCCACCCTCCTGTTTAAAAGGCACCATCCAACACACCCTGCCTGTTTCTCTAGGTAAAAGTTAAGAAATCCCCAAAGCATCGCTGTTTCTTGGCAAGGGACCCACTCACAGTTGCCACGAGGATGCCAGAGCAGCACTCCGGGAGCTCATGCTCTGGGTAGTTGCTGGATGCTCGTTCAGGATGACCCCCAGCACCTTGCACACCCAGGGAATCACAGCCTTTGCCTTGGCTCCTCCGTGCTCTGCCATGGCAGAGCACTGACTACTGTTAGTACTTCCAGCATTATTACTCTCACCTCCTGTCCCTGGGGCTCCACCAACACATTTAAAGGACTACTCCTTACAGCGTTTTCTGGTCCCAAACTCACCCTGTCTCAGAATATCAGACTATCGAAGTAGCCATTCAGCTCTAGTGTTTGTTATAATATAGCCAAATTTCTTCTGAAAATAAATGGTTTGTGCCACACTGAGACAAAATCTGGCTCCTCACTATAAACAGACTGGTAAGGTGAAGTTCCCTGAGTTTAATGTGATGGCTGAATGGCATTTCTCCATATGTAACTGTATAAGCAGACAAGAACTCATTTACCGTCACAACTGGCTAGTTACTGTTTGAAGACAAAGTTCCAGATGATGTTTAAGAAACTATTACATTTCAATTCTACTGAAAAGTATATAGGATTTCTTCCCCTTTTCAGATTATTCCTAATCTATTTTCTCAGATTCCTGTGGTGGGATATGCTGAACTTCTTTTGAATTCATCTCTCTTTTAAATAAAGGCATTTTCCTCAGGTACTTTATTCAAATTCTCACTATTTCCTGTCTCACTTCTGCTCATGGGAATTCCTGAGCTGTCCCTAAATGTTTTGCAGCTGCCTGGTGCCTGCTGAAGCACTTTGATTGGTATTTCAATAGTATTAATAATCCTCCTGTGCTCTGCACATGTGTGTGCCATTTGGGACTGCACACTGTACACTGCTCGCTTCACTGCAGATCAATTGCTACTGGCCTTACTCAGGAGTGCAGACCTTAAACTGGTGTGCAAATATAGGAGGGAACAAAAGACTGTTACAGTCAAATCCATTCAAACATATTTGGGTATATGTTAATTAGAGCTGACTCATACCTATTTGTTCAACACTCTCAACTCATGAATCTGTGTAGGTCTTGAGGCTACTGAAATTTTTCAGAATAGTCCCATTATTATACTCTTTAAGAAGGTTAGTCACTATTTCACATGGATTATAATATTAGCAGAGACATTTGTGCATAGCACTTGTGCCAGCTAATCAGTCATATGAACCATTTCCTTTCTATGAGTGTTCCACAAAAATACACAACATTGTGTATTTCATGGCACACTTGCAATTTCAGCAAGTAGCTGTCAGTTTTTCTGAGCTTTCACTGGTATTTTAATTAACTGCTACAGATCTAACAAGCAATTAATTCAGCATTCATTACTTACTAGGTTGATGATTACTTAAATTTAGTTTTTGAAGCTTGCTCAGTTTTTTATTTGGAATCATCCCATGAGAGTGCCAACCCTAGCAGCAAGGATTCTCAGACTTGGAGACAGCACAATGTCCTCTGTAACCCAGACGTGGGTTAGTGATTTGTCAGCTTTCTCCTCTAAAAGCAGACAAAAACTCTTGTTTAAAAATACCCAGCACCCTCACAAACACAACAGCAATAGGGAGGTCTATGATGCTGTGGAAAGTGTTCAGGAAGAGTTATTTAAAAAAAGGAAAACTGCACTGTTTGTTTTTCCTCTTTTTGATCACTCTCCTCACTGTACTCATGTGCTCTGTAGTCCATCTGTTGCACGGCAGTCCACGACAAAGTCTGGGGAGCTGATGCTAAACTACAGAACTTTGTGTTGTTAAACTAATTTAACACAGCCTTGGAAGCCAACCTTTGATACTTAATCTCCCTTTTGTTCCCCTCATTTCTTCACTCTGCCCAGTTTAACTTATTCTAGACTGCCTGGAACCAATGCAACCTGAGCCATTGAAAACAAGATTGCCCCATTAGGGATCTGGTCAAAATGGAAATGCAACCTAGGGCTCCATCTCGCTGACTCCCCCCATGAATTAGACATCCCTGCCTGGCTGAGCAAACCTGACAGACGAGTTTCTTATGTAAAACATACATTACAATGCAATCCTAAACATGCAAGGTTTGGTATTTACAGATTAATAGCCAAACTCCTGTGCTGTCCCCAGAAGGACAACTTCTCCATAGATACCAAATAAACTGGCATAAAAAAAGTTAATCCAGGAAAACAACTAAGAATGGATGTATCTGAAGGTTTTACAACTTTCAAAAGATACACAACTTTCTTGATTTCCTCAAGAGTTAATTAAGATATGAATTGTATCAGCTTCACCTCAATCAGTATTATGCTTCCACTGAAGATTCGGTACTACAGGTATAAAAAGTCTTACCTTTTCATAGTGGGTTCTCAAAATCTCTTCCCTCCAAATGGTTGTAAGGCTGGCCCTTAGTCAGCTTGTTACAGGTTTGTCTTTTCTTCAGCATGATCAGTTTTTCCCTGAAATACATTAATATGGTTAATTAGCAGCCTGTTTTCAAATCAAAGTACAATTCATGGGGAAAAAAAGGGGTAAATTTGCCAAACTGTAAAAACTGCACAGGGGAAAAAAAACATAAACCAGAAAAATCACTTTAAAATGAACTGATTCTCTGCATGCCTTAACTTGCAGTTACCCTTTTTCTTTCACGAGGGAACTCTGGCAGGATAGTTACGGTCCCATGGCCATAATTCTTAAAACCATAAATACTCAGGTCACGGTTATCATTTGATACAGTTTTTTTTGACTGGGCTGGTGATAATTTCTGAGAGGATATGAAATTTCAAGAGCCTTGTTTCACCTGCAGTCATGATTCCATTTTCTCCCTGTCACCTCCCTTTTTGAAATCCTGCAGAAATCCCCCCCAAAAGCTAGAAATCCAGTCCCCAGCAAGCCCACAAACACACCGGCAGAATCAGCTGTTTGCCAGGATAGTCTGCAGCCTCTGCCAGCAGGTGAATTACCAAAGCCACAAGTGCTGTACTACCAGAGTGGCTCTTTGGCTAAAATGACCTTCTCAGAGCACTGTGAGCAAACCTGATAACCACAAGTATTTGAACTATTTATTAGAATCTAAAATATGAAAAAAAAAAAAAAGAAAAAATTTAAAAATACCTAACTAGGTGAGCATGCATTGCTCATTCCTAAGAAAGGTCTTTATGTGATTTTAATGAAGCATAAACGAGTTATCACAATTAATTTCATACTTACAACATTTACCATGTATTTTACAGTGTTAAATGTTACATGATTATCCATAAGACTTGAAGCCTCTTCCCAATATACTTAGCTTGCATCTTACCATCTCACATAAGTAAAACTCTTACTCAAGCTAAAATACTCATTTTGGAAAGAATGTCAGAATCTGACCCATAATGAAGCAGCCTATTTAAAACTGGTAGTTTGACAGAAAACCCACTGAATGCTTTCTCCCACTACTCAGCTCTGCTATTGAAGTGAGCTCCAGTTATCATCCTCCCAGGGCAGTGCTATGGAAACATCAAAGTTTCAATTATTCTGCGGCAACTGCACATTCCTGTTGTGCAAAAATAAAACTGAGGCACAAGTAAAGGAAATGACTTGCTCAGAATCAGTGTCAGCAGGACTGGAGCATGTAGATTATGAATTTCTGAAGCCCCTTTTTCTCCAGCCCTTCATCATTCCAATCCTGCTGCTGAGGGATGTGCCATGTCAGTCACATTCCTGTCACTGTAGCTTGGTGAAACAAACACTCCTGGTTTTTCCCAATCAGTGATTCCATACTGTGTCATGTTCCTTAATTGTTTGATGAGACAGCCTTTATGTCAGACAGAGTCTTTCTGCACTTGCTCAATACTCTTTAGTATATTGCTTTTCTTATCTTATTAAGAATATTATTAGAAAAGTGCTGGAGTTATATCCTGCCAGTTCATCTGCTAGCCCTTCATATGCTACTAAATCGTATCTGGGTTTTTCTCCAGGTCTGAGCCTTCATTCTGTGTTGTCTGACACTTGGTCAGCAGAGAAATGGACTGTTGTGCAAGTTACAGCCTTTGGAAGTATAGCCCCTGTTGCACTCCATCTAGATTTCCTAAATGGAATTAGCTCAATTTAAAAAACATATAAATGTTTTAATAAAAAAAATTGTAATTCCCATACTTCAGTTTCCATCAGTGTCCACTATAAAGCTCAATTAACCTTTCAAGCAGATCTCAGTCTCTTGCATCTCCTTTCATTTTCTCTCAGGTTCCACTGGGGGCTTTTTCCTCTCCTGACATTATATCCAATTTTCTATTAATATTTTCTTTGATTTTTCCCTTCTCTGACTGACTTTTTTTTTTCTTTTTCTCTAATAAGCTTTTATCATTTGCGCTCCATTTTCTAGTTTGGATTGCTGTCCTCAGAGGACCTCACTTATCCATTCCCAGTCACCCACCCTTCAGTCACTCTCCCAGCTGTCACACCTTATTTCCCATGGTCATAACCAGCCTGTTCTCCAAGCACCACATCACATAAAACACCTTTCCATTAAAAAACTCACAGCACTCATCACAGTAAATAAAAATAATGTCACTCTGTTCACAACCTGGAACCAATCTCTACTGAACAAGCCTTTCTGAAGCCTTCAAAAGATAGTGCTGTTAAAAACTAATATGAACTACTTTAAATATCCTAACCAGCTAGAAAGTGTTCATTTGGCTACCAAAAATCAGACTAATTATCTGCATTAATTAAACTCTTATTCCCTTCAGGTAATTAAGGAAAATAACACTGAATTAAGTTTTTAGATGCCTACATTCCTTATAGGACCTTTTCTTCAGTAACTTCCCATAAAAAAGGATATAAGAGCACAAACTGAGCAGTTGTGCATTAAGAACATTGTGAATACCTAAACAAGGAAAGCAAAGAAAACCGCCCTGTAACTAAATTTTCAAACCATATATTTTATTGACAACTTTGTTCATTCAGTCCACACTTGGAAAAAAAAAATTAGTTACACTCAATATGTGAGATTTGGAGTGAGTTTATGAGAACAACTGAAGTTGTTTCTAGCAACAAGTTCTGAAATTAACCATCACCTCCTGCAGGTCTTAAATACTGCTTAAACATTCAGAATCTGTATTTTTTTCAGTGTTTTTCCTTCTACTAAAAAGGACCACAAATGTGGACTGATTGCATGGCTGAATTCAGCTAAGGCATAAACAAGTGCAACTCCAGCTGAAGTAAGTAGGAAAAAATTTATACCAGGGTCAGATCTATGTCCCATGTTGGAAAAGGATATTGTTCATAAGGAATAATTAGAAAACCATGAACAAATATACAGTGGTAGGTGCATTTATATTTACTCTAGCTTAGCTGAGCTAACATTACCAGGAATAGTAATCCCATTTTATTTGAGATTCTATTTTAGTAAGCTCTCTATAAGCTTATATTAATGACAGTTCCTACTATAAAGAGTTTATGACAATAAAGGCTGATTTTTCGATTAAGATGAGACAAGCAGGGAAATGCAGAGGCAGAAAGAGGCAGCAAATAGCAGTTTGGTTCTCATTGCACTAGCACTTTTTTTTTCCTTTTCACTGTAAGTTAAAGAAGATTTAATGAGTCTATGACAATTCTGCTACCAAAACTGTTATAAGGCTTGTTAAATTTTGCCAATCGAGTGGTACTCAGAATCCTGTCTGAAGATGTGGCAGGTGGTTCTGCAAGTGTCACTTCTCACAGCATGGGCCCAGGAGAGCGTGTTTGTGTTTAAAAAGCACATTTACATTTAGGTATGTTGTGTAAAAACAGACTTTGCAATAAATGGAGACAGAAGATCTTTCCTGGAAAGGACAGTGAATTATGGAGAAAAAGGTTTCTGTAAATATTCCAATTCAGACATAATACGACAGGGAAACAAACTCGGAGACCAAAATCCTGAACACTGATAAAAATGTATTGCCTTATGTTATAAAAATACTTTATATTTGAAATCCAAGTGTTTGGCTTCCTGTGATATTGTCAGAAGCTGGCAATACTTGGCTCTTTAAAGCTTGAAGGGGCCATTAAAATAAAGTCCTTTCTCTATTTAATTAGACCTCATCCAGCGGACAGCTACAGATGTCCCTGGGGCAAAGCGGTACGGCCAGGGCTGGGCTGGGGGAGCCGTGAGAACGCTCCGGCGTGCAGCGCTGGTTTGACAAAGCACCAGCTCAGGAGGCTCCGCCGCGGGCAGTGCGGCAGCGCCGCCCGGCTCAGCAGCACGGGCTGTCACAACTACACACCTGGCGAGGGCACAGCTGCGGCACCGGGGGGCCGGGGCCGGTTCACCGCGGGGCCGGGCTGCCTCCTCCCCTGGCGGGCAGCGAGAGCCCCGCTGCTCACACACCGGCGGGGCCGCTGCCCTCACGCTGTTCTCTCCAACGGCCGAGCGCCCGTCGCCTCACGGCGGCTCCTCCCGGCGCCGCAGCCCGGCTGCCCCTCAGCGCCGAGCGCCTCAGCCGCGCCGGCATCGCTCCCGAGCCGCCGGCGGAGCTCCCGCACACCCGGCTCGGGCCGCACCGACAGCACCGCGGCTGCACCGGACGCCTCGGACCGACACGCGCGGGGCACCCGCACGGATCTCACAGACAGATCACACACTCACACGGATCACACATACAGATCTCACACGCACGGATATCACGGGCCACACAGACACAGATCGCTCACAGACAGATCTTTCTCACACACGGATCTCTGTCCCTCACACACTCTCCCCTCACACACTCTGTCCCTCACACACTCTGTCCCTCACACACTCTGTCCCTCACAGACACTGTCCCTCACACTCTGTCCCCTCACACACTCTCCCCTCACACACTCCGTCCCTCGCTGTCCCTCATACTCTCTCCCCTCACACTGCCCCGCTCTCTCGGAGGGCCCGCGCGCTCTGCACACGGCACAGGGGGTGCTGCACCGCTCCCCCTCCCCTCGGGGCAGCGCGCGAGGCCGGCGGTGCGCGCGCCGCGGTTCCTTTCCCGCCCGCCGCCGCCGGCGAGGCGCGTTCCCGCCTCCTCTCGCGAGAGGCCGCGGCGCGTGCGCGGGGCCGGTGGGTGTGCGGGAGCGGCGGCGCTGAGGGGGCCCCGGGCGGGCCCGCACCGGCCGCACCATGAGCGGCACCCTGGCCAAGATCGCCGAGATCGAGGCGGAGGTACCGCACCGCCCCCGCCTCGCCGCGGGCTGGGCCGGCCGCGGGGCTCGGGGAGGGTGGGGGGGAACGGCCGCGGGGCCGCTCCGTGAGGGGCTGGCGGGGCCCTGCCCCGGAGCGCCGCGCGGGGCCGGGGGCGGCGGAGCCGTCCCGGTGTGAGCCCTCCGTGCCGTGTCTGCTCTTGCAGATGGCCCGGACGCAGAAGAACAAGGCCACCGCGCACCACCTGGGGCTGCTGAAGGCCCGCCTGGCCAAGCTGCGCCGGGAGCTCATCACCCCCAAGGGAGGCGGCGGCGGCGGCCCCGGGGAAGGTGCGTTGGGTCCGCGGGAGCTGCCGGAGTGCGGGCCGTGTGACGGACATCGATCTAACGCGGGGGTCCTTGTCCGCTTCAGTCGTGTCCGAGCGGCTGCTGAATAATCACAGAACCACGGGATGGGTTGGGTTGGAAGGGACCTTAAAGATCATCTCGTTCCACTCCTTGGCATGGGCGGGGGTGCCACGCACTAGGGCAGGTTGCCCAGACCTCCATCCAGCCTGGCCTTGGACACCTCCAGGGATGGGGCAGCCACAGCTTCTGTGGGCAGCGTATACCTTCCTCTCCCTCTTGTCCTTCCTGGTCCAGGACCTGTGCCGTGGTTTGTGGCCCTCAGGCTGTGGGAAGGAGCCCTTCCTGACGTGTAAAGCACTTCACATTTTGGCTGATATAGTATTGTATTTGCAAAAGTCTTAAGGCTTTTACATGAAAAAGCGTCTAAGCCCAGTGCTTAAGGGAAATGCTCCACTTACAAAGTCAAGTGTAGTCCTCTGGGAAGCCTTGCAGACAACACTCTATAGACAGGTACATGCCATGGAGTCTTACAGGGACAAAAGAGTGCAAGGTAATAAAGACTGTGACTATCTTGCACACCCCCATCCTCCTCGTAGGAAAACTTACTTGGCTTTTGCTCAGGCAATATTAAAAATAATAGGGGGACTGCTGTCCAGAACATTAGAAGATAAAAAATGTCAATGTTTGGACAAATATTTCCGCTCCTTATTTGCAGGTTTTGATGTTGCAAAGACAGGAGATGCCCGAATTGGGTTTGTGGGTTTTCCATCAGTGGGGAAATCTACTCTTCTGAGTAACCTTGCTGGTGTGTACTCTGAAGTGGCAGCATATGAATTCACCACACTCACCACTGTGCCTGGAGTCATCAGGTACAAAGGAGCAAAGATACAGGTGAGATCTTGGGGCTGTGAGGGAAAATGGTCTCTGTAGATGCAGTGTTAGGGCTGAGTGGTTTGGCCTGGCATTAGTGGGGTAGAAGTGACATGTGGGAGGTGCTTGAGAATGAATACCTTGGAAATGCTTCCATGATTTTTCCTCGCTTTTCTCTTTGCTCTGGGAAGAAGCTCCTGTGGTAATTCTTACACTCTCTCTGAGGTGATCTGTTCCACTGTACCAATACATGGGGTAATACAATATATAAGAGTCAAAGGGGAAACAATCGTGTGGAATTCTGTTCAGATTTGCAGTAGGGTCAGCTGGTTTAGGAGAAAGGTAAAAGTAGTGTTTATTTTCCAGTGAAGAATAATATTTTTCTCATGTGGTATTTTCCTTCCCGTGAACAAACAGCTGCTTGATCTGCCAGGAATTATTGAAGGTGCCAAGGATGGTAAAGGCAGAGGACGGCAGGTCATTGCAGGTGAGTTGGAGCTGGAGCTGGAGGCAGCAGCATATCAGTGGCTCATTTAACACAGCACAGAAGGAAGGGTTGAGTCACTGTTTCTGCTGTCTTTAAAATCTGGATTGTTTGCTGGATTCGAGCTGCCTGCTGAGGAGCAGTAGCTGCTTTCATTGTGTTTTGTTTTCAGTTCTGGCTTTGTGCACTTGCTGAGCTCCTGCTCTGTGTTGGCACTGTAGTGGAAGTACATTTGCAATTTTGCAACAAGGCTGTTGTCTTCATTTCTTCAGCTTATTGTCCTCAGTCTGGGGTCTGAATGGAGACAGGAAGGAAGATTTTTCTCCAGCCTCTGTGACCCTTACAACCTGTAAGGGTCTGTCTACCAGTGATGCTTGGCCAGCACAATAAACTTAAGTGTTTTCCTGGGATTTAAAATAAGCAATGTGCTGGCCTTCAGAGGTTTCTTCTTGTCATCGGTCCACTGAGCCAGATTTGGGTTGTCTTAGGTTGTGTCAGTGTGCTTTTTTGAGAGGTGACTTTGCTTTTCTGATTCGTAGTTGCTCGAACCTGTAATCTCATTCTGATTGTTCTGGACGTGCTGAAACCCCTTGGCCACAAGAAAATCATTGAGAATGAACTGGAGGGATTTGGAATTCGTCTGAATAGTAAGCCCCCCAATATTGGCTTTAAAAAAAAGGATAAAGGAGGCATTAACCTTACAGCCACAGTAAGTTGAAAGTTTTCTTTAACCAGAATTAACAAACAAATTGCTCAAAGAAAGAGGCATTAGCAGTTGATGGCATGCCTGGGACAAGGCTGTGCTGTGATTTCCTTAGGAGCTGAATTGCTGTCAGTTACTTTCCTTGGAGGCCATTCACACCTCTCCTGGAGCCTGGCTACCTCCTGGCCCCCAAAACAGAGGCTCAGTCGTTTTCCACACTTTAAAAGTTTGAGGTCCAAAGGAGAGTGTGCAAAAACTGCCTCTCACTTGGCGGCCACAGGACTCTTCTGGAGAAAATTGCTCAGAGTTCTGGGCCTTGCCACCTGGATTACTCGCCATTTCCCATTTCCCACTGAATCTTTAAAAGCACAGGAATTCCAGAGATACCAAAAATCAGAACTCTGGCCTCTAAGCTCCTAATGTGTAGTTGTCTGGGCACTAAATGGGTAGATATGTGGGTTTGTGTTGCAACTGGTCCCAGATTGACAGGAAACTGATTCTGAAATGCCTGATTGCAGCTCTCAGTGGGGCATTAATAAAAATGAAGCTTTTAGGATTTAAATCTGTTTCCCCTTCCCCTCAGAGTAGCTTTGGTGAAATCAGTCAAGTCCAGTAATGCAAAACACAGCTCTTATTTCTAGTAATCCATACGCAGTGGTTGCTGGGTGACAGCACTGTTAATTATAATACTTGATTTGGCTGCAAACTTCGCCTCTCTAATCCTGTGCCTGTGTGTGCTCAGTGTCCTCAGAGCGAGCTGGACACTGAAACAGTGAAGAGCATCTTAGCCGAGTACAAAATCCACAACGCCGACGTCACCCTGCGCAGCGACGCCACGGCTGACGACCTGATCGACGTGGTCGAAGGAAACAGGTACTGCTGGGCTCTGGCTTTGGCACAACTGCAGGTCGTGTTACAGAAACAAAAGAATTGTCTCCCCTGCTTGCTTCCCACAGAAGCTGAGCCAGCATATGCTTTTTAAATAACTGTTAATCTTAAGGTGCTACTGCCACGCTGCTGTAACCGTGTCCTTCTCTTCGCAGGGTCTACATCCCATGCATTTATGTCCTAAATAAAATTGACCAAATCTCCATTGAGGAACTAGATATTATTTACAAAGTACCCCACTGTGTGCCAATATCTGCTCATCATCGCTGGAACTTTGATGATTTGCTGGAGAAAATTTGGGACTACTTGAAGCTTGTACGAATGTGAGTCTCAACTGCTGCCTTCTGTGGAGCTCAGTGTAAGGCTGAGACTGAAGGAGGTCTCAAGAATGGATTAATGTGTTTTATAATGGTTTTCTACAAGCTGCATGATGTTTGCTTTGTGAAGTGCAAATTGTGCTCCTCTTGTCTGCTGTCTGACAGCCACAAGTGCTGTTTTGAACTTGTAGGGCAATTAAACAAGGATCTTGTGAAACCAAGACCAAAGCACATCTTAAAAAAACACCTGAAAACATGGAATTCTAGTCAAATTTAGTGTAAAATTGTGAATTCCACAGGTATTCATCTTTTCAGTCTGCCACGCATTCAGCTCTCTTAACAGAACTTAGTTCCTCATCTAGAATTGGAGATATTTTTACTATAGGTTATTCCAGGTTTACATCACAATTCTAATGCATTTTGGGATGAATTCATGAATTAATCTATTCACACTCATAATACAGTAATTGTAGCCTTTTAAATTTACATCTATCTTCTTGTGATAATATAAAATCTGTTGGGAAAATGGACTTAGTGTTTAGGTATCTGGGCTATAAACTTTATCAGGTGTCTTTTCACAGAAAAAAAATCACAGGTCAGAACCATAATACTGTAGATGTTTTTTTCCATCAGTTATTCCCATTCCACTTTTATTTAAGCACCCCCAGAATGCTCACTAGTGAGAAACCTTTGCATTACCAGGGAGAACCCACTGGCTGCCCAGGTGCATTTTCAGCTTAGGAACACCAAGCCTTTCACAGCATATCCATTGTCCCCACTGAAACAGTGGAACTTGGCACACCCCCTGGGCTGACAGTGCACATAAAGGACTGATGAAACGGGTTGGGAAGGGAGGTTTAGGTGTTGACTGACTGTCCCATCTGTGTCGCAGCTACACCAAACCCAAGGGGCAGCTCCCAGACTACACCTCTCCTGTGGTACTACCTTACTGCAAGACCACAGTGGAGGATTTTTGCATGAAGATCCACAAAAACCTCATTAAAGACTTCAAATAGTAAGTATTACTGTAAAAGACTGATTTCTAGAGAATAGAAAACAATCTGCATCCTAGTATATTATTTCATTCTCTTGTAAACTTGAAAACAGGATTTTGATCTGCCTATGACAATTAAACTTAGCACTTCAGTTGCTACATTTGACATTTATATACTCTTTTCCTGCATAAGTTTCCTTTATGGGGAAAATGTTTTCCTTTGTATTTGAAAGTAGTGTTGGATGCAGCATTACAGGCCACTGTCCCGTGCCCTTTGGGTACTTTGGATAACTTCATACTTGGTTTTGATCTGCTTGTACCCTGGTTCACAGACCACTCAGCCAGGTACTTGCAGGAGAATAAAAATAGCTCTGAAGCATTGCTTTCTGTATTAGCTTTGTGACAGAAATAGCTGCTGCTCTGCTGCCTGCATATCATACTTCTGAGCCTTTTAAATTGGATTTTTCTTCTCCTTTCAGTGCACTGGTCTGGGGTTCATCTGTTAAACACAACCCTCAGAAAGTTGGTAAGGACCACACCCTTGAAGATGAGGATGTTATTCAGATTGTGAAGAAATAAAGTTGTTCTTCCCCAGTTTGTTGCTGTGCCTGAAATTTGTCACTAATTGCAAGTGGTAAAGAAAGGACATTTCTAAGTGGAAATAGTTTTTCTATTATAGTACCTTCCTGCATGGTAAAACTGGTAATTCTGGTCAACTTGCACTGCAGGGTCTTGTTCCAGCAGAACTTAAAGATGAGAAACTCAGGTTAAATAACTTTCACAAGGGCAAAAACCTTACAAAAAGCCTTGATGCCAGGGATGAGTTTGTCTTTCCAGAAAAAAGTTCACACATCAGGAATTATTTTGTTCTAAACTAGAACAAAACATGAAAAGCAGAGGCTGGAGAACCATATCTTATGAAACAATGCTGGAGGACAGAGAGTTCCAGCTGCCTTAATCTGAAAGTGTTCTTGTTCGAATACTTTAAGGCTATTAATAGTCCTGCAGTCGTGGAAAAGCTGGTTGCTTTTTCAGTTGTTTAGACTAGTGGAAGCTGTTTGTGTCTCTTAGTGACTGAAAGCTTTTAGGTTTCCTGAATAAAATTTCCTGCCTACTTTAGAGAAGTCAATAAGGTGCCCAAGACAAGCAGACTGCTCTTAAGGAGTGGTTCTGTTGCTGAACAGAGATGAATAAAGAAGCTTTCAGCTCTTGTCAGGAGGGCGATCAAATGCATGAGCCTCCAGCACTTGCTCTCCTACCAGCAAGTGGGGGGCTACTATAGTTATGTGGTATTTACTAAGATGCATCAAAGATGCTCCCCCATATTATTACACATCCAGGGAGAAATAAAGTGACTTTGGACACCCACTCAAGCACTAAATCCTTACAACAGTGGTTGCTACTCAGCCTGGTGAGGAAACATTCAAGCCTTGATTCTACTCCCAGCATTTGCACTGGTTCTGTGTCTAGACTCCTGTGTAAGTGAGAAGTGCTACAGGTGTGCTGGGGTTATCACCCCAGGGAAGGAGAGGAGGAGGATGCTACTCAGACTGTGCAGAAATAACAGTGCACCCCATTCACCCTTTGGTTAGAGTTGGTTAGTTTTACAAGTTCTTCCTCACTCCTCACACTTAAGCCAGACATTTAAATGCAGCACTTCCATTCTGTATCCTCAGTGAGGCCAGTTACCTTCATCAAAGCAGACTGTTCCTCCCCAGCCCTGGACTAACAAACTTCCTGCAGATCAGCTCAAACCCTGGTTCCAGCTTAAACACAAGAACAACGTTTAAAAGTTGATCAATATACTGACATAATTTAGTACAAGAGCAGTTGATACAGACAGCTGGTAGAATCAACTTTATTTACAGAATGTTACTGGGAAAGTGTCAAGTTAAAAAAGTATGAAAACAGTCTTACAAGGACAAGCTGGTGATTGCATGTTTTACAGGGATTGCTTTGGGAACAACCATTAGAAGTATGGGTGACCCCCAACAGCTTCCACCTTGGAGATTTCAGCTTGCTATTTCCATAAACACTGTCTCTGCTGGACTGAAACAAACCCACCACAGCACTCTGGCAAGGATTAGGATACAGACAAGTGATTTTTTTTTTTTTTCCTGCTGCTGGTTTTGCTTTCAGTGAGACCTACAAAAGAGCAAGTCTGTGAGAATTCTGGTTTTGCTTCCACCTCTTAAAAAAAGAGCACAATGGCCTAAGCTAGATAGAGGACATGACAGCAGTACTAGACTTAACACAAGTGAGGGAGTGAAGTGAGGAACCATGCAGAAGGATGGAGGAGAACATTTAACTGTTCAGGAAAGTGAAACAGGCTTAAAAGGAACATAGTACTTTAAAAACCAAATATACACAGTAAGATCACAAAACTACCCCATCCTCCCCCTTTCAAGCCACAGAACGAGACTCCAAAGGCAAGTTTCACAGTAATCGCATCGCTGGATGCACACGGGACTGAGGACAGTGCTTGGGACTCCCTTCCAGAAACAGCACTGAAGGCAGCACAGGATATTCCACAGCCATGACTGAGGAGTTGAAGGGTGAGGATTCAAAGGCTCCATTTTGATGACCTTTAGTAACTGGCTTGAAAGATTAAAACAAGGAAAATACTGCAGCTAAACAAGGACCAGCACCAGCACTCCTGAAAGAGCAACGACCAGTAGGTACCTACAGACTGAAGATCTGGCTTTATCATGACTGCACCAGGTCCCATCCTCAAGGCTGTTCAAAGACTAAATAAACCTCTCATTTGGTGGCAGAAGTCACACACAGGGAATCAGACCTTTGTTACACAGACAGCAAGATGTGGGCTTTTACTCTGACACTTGAGCTACACTGGGTGCACAGTACGTGACAAAGATGTGAGAGGGAGACCTAGAGGAGATGAGCAGCAAGGAAAGGCAAAGCAACTTCATCCTGTTCACTCACACTTAGGATATGCAACTTTAATCTTAAAGTCCCACACGTACAATGGAGAAAGGTCCAAACCATAGGCACAACTAAAGCTCAACTGTTACCAGCTACTCTTATGTACAGCTGTATAGATTCAAAAAGGCTATTCTAGGTGTGTATGTACAAAAGATTGTTTATACACAAGTCTGTACAGAAGGGTCTATACATGTAGTTCTCTGCAGAAGGAATCTATAGCTGCTACCTCTACACTAGAGAATATCAGCACTTCATTCACATATCTTACAAAAACAAACGAACAAAAAAAAAAAAATAGACACTTCCAGGATTAAACTGGCTTTGTCTTGCATCTAAATTTCTTCAGGCTTCACTATCCAAGCCATAATGGATCCTTTAGTCTTGATGCAGACATGAGACCAGGACAGGTGCCATGTGCTTTAGTCTCTCGAAAAGAAATTTTGCACAGAGTACTAAAAATAAAAGCCCCAAAAAACAAACAAGAGGTGAAGTCCTGACTATGGACATTTTCATCCAGTCTAAAGAATCACAAGTGTTCCACCCAGTGGTCACTGTTCACTGCCGGTATTCCAGTTCATCTACACTGATGACTTTGGATGGCATGGAAGGGAGAGGCTGCTGCAAGACATCTGAACCAAACCATTTTGCAAGGCCAATGGGAGAGCCACTCCTCTGGCTGGGGCGGTGGTCGAGCTGTGTGTGCCCGTGAGATAATCCAGTCCGAGGCAGCACGTTCTGAGGGGCTGTTTGTGCACCAGCAGGTGATCCCTGTGCTCCAGAGCCTGTGAAATGTAAAGCTATTAGAGCTGAAGTAACACCCAGCACAGATCTGCCCTCGAGCTATCACCTGGGAAGGCACGTGAGCTGTATGTGGCTTTTACTTGTTCTACGAGCCCTGGGAAATCTGGGCACCCTGTGTTTATTCTCATTAGTGCCCCCATAAATGGCCTGACACTGCCACTTCTGGACACACCATCGCACAGGTTTGAGCTGGAAGACCAGGATCAAACAGCATTTCCCTGGAGAAGGCGGGTGGCCTCTGTCCCAGCAGGGCTGAAAGCTGCACACATGCTGCAAGAGGCAGAGCTGTCAGTGGCAACACATGTTCTGAAAGCAAGCGCTTCACTTGGGCTTCCCTCTGGCAGAGCCTGCAGTGGCCAGAGCTGCCTCACACCCACACCAGGTTAGTGATTGTGAACAACTAAATCAGAGTGGCTTCCTGCTAGCACAGTGCACTCCAGGAGCCCAGACAGCACAGTACCTGGAGAGGCTGCCAGTGTTCTACAGCTGCCCCTGCTGGCTGTGCTGTGACCCACCTGATCGCTGTAGCTGCTGCTGCATCATCGCCAGCTGCAGAGGAGTCCCCGAGCGCGGGTTCAGGAGGTGATGGCTTGCTGTTGGTAGTGGGTAAAAAGGCTGGCCAAGGATGGGAGCAGATATTCCCTGCAAGTGAGACAGGTCCACTCCAGGAGGAAGCATACCTGTTGGATGTGAGCAAGACAACTTCTTAGCTGATAAACACAAGGGACTTAAAGCAAAACAAAACATATATATGTATATTCTGATGGGTTGGACTTTGTTGTCTGGTTTTACAGGTAAGTTCTGATGTAATAAACATTACTGGTAATATCAGTTTGTGCTGTTCCTAACACAAAGTCAGTCTTAAAGAGAACATGCATTAACTTAAGAGGGGGAAAAAAAAAGCATGGATTACCTGCTTGCAGCAGAGGAAGGTGCTGCGGGTGGACCCCCTGTGCCAGCATTCTCTGGACCAGTCCTGGGTGCAGTTGGTGAGCAGGTCGTACAAGTGGTACATGGGGAACAAGGGGTACTTGATGAACAGGACGAAGGAAAGGGCCTCCTGGTACTGGGGAGGCCATTGTAGGAGTCTTCCTACCAGCTGATTTGGGCCTGTAGTCTTGCTCTTTGGTGCAACGATTTGCTTGGGTAAGAGGTGTGGAACATGCAGAGCGTTGCAGTGCAGGTAGTTTGGTACCTAAGGTGGGCAAAGTTCCTTGATCTGCATTCTCCACAGAACTAGACAGTAGGTTATCTGTAGCTAGAATTGAATACAACTATTACAGTCCACAGCTAGAGATTGCACCTAATGAAAGTTAAAGCTAATGACTGGATTTGATAGTTAAGATTCCAGATCTAGCTGAACTGTAGTCATGTGTATTTAATAGTGAGCATCTCTTTCCTGGATGCTCCTGGCCAAATTATTTCAAAAGAGTAATGAGAAGGCATATGTTCCACAGAAATCCCTCAACAGCAAGCTTAAATTAGACCAGAATCAGCACTAACTCCATCTTTAATTATTATTTTTCCTCCTTTTTTTTTTTTTTTTTTTTAGGAATTTGGAACTAGCAGCATGGATGAGTCAGTGCCAAAGGTGACAGGAGGTACAAGGTATCCTCCACAGACAAGTTTGGAGCTGCTCCAGAAATTTAGCCCAAAGTGGCTTTTCAGTTTAGATGTGTTTGGTGGTGAGCAGCAGCCTTCTATGTCTGCCACCTACTTAGCAAGATTTGGAACACTAAAGCACCTCAAGAAGCTACTTCCATAGGCCATCCAGATCAGTTAGACCAGGCCTAAAATACCTTGGCATCAAGTGCTACCAGTAGAGGTATTCCAGCTGGCCTGCTAACAGGAACTGCAAGGTACCTCCTGTACTACCAGCACTGAAGTACAGTTAGCCATCAAGCCAGCCTGACTGGGTCAGGACACTGGTGTTGAACATTTCCTCTTAATAGGCTCTTACATCAGTTTGGGTGATAAAATGCTTCCCTGATCTGCTGCACTTAAGAGCTTAATTGGTCTCAGCTTTGACTGCTCAGTTAGGATGTCTCAAGAGAACTCAAAGTTTTCAATTATTGGTGTAGACTACAGAAGCATAATTGTTATTATGCTTGTTCATCAAGAAAAGGTGCCAACAAACAGTTATGGTCTTAGTGTCACTGTTGCCCACGAACTGACAAACCCAACACTGCTGGAAGGCTGCACTTGGAAGCGTGTCCCCTCTGTAGCTCTAGGCCCTCCTCTCATTATAGGCTCACTCACTTCTGCACCCTCATCTCCATCAATCAGGAATGTCTAAAGGTAGCCTGGCTGTATTATGTGCTGAAGCAATTTGACTCTATTCCAAACCCCTTTTGCTTGTGGTATTTTAAAGCCATTACAATACCTTCATTTGGTCTCTGATTTTCATCTTTCACATCGCTGATTTTCATTTTGCCAGAAACTGGCTCCTCTTTGCTCTTCTCCTTGCTCTCGTACATCTTGCGGATCACCGAGGTAGGTGTGAAGGAAGGAGACAGCTGCAGAGAACACAGGCAGATGCAGTGCTTTACCCACTGCTCATTATCCAGGCCACACTATTCACTTGTGGGCGGACACCAATTCTAGCACATCCTGTCCATTTAAAGCTCATTTCAATCAGCCACGCTGTGCCCATGATTTTACTTCACTTCATTTCACAGCTTTATTCTCTAGCTTCTCTTTAGCTTTTGCAGAAGTCCAATACCAAACCCAGCAGCTGTTCTCAAAGTACTTTAGCAGGCTTGAAACAAAATAGCTGAGCTGTATTTAAAGTTACAGCTGCTTCCTCTTTGCTATTGGTGCAGAACAGCAGCTCCAGGGGAGTTCCTACAGAGCTGTTTTATCTGTGATAACTCGGGACTGACTGAGCTGCAGAGAACTATTGCCTCATTCCTGTCCCCCCCACCCCCATTCAAAGTCCCATAGCACCTGTGGAAGTCACTCATTGGGAATACAAACAGAAGTACTTGTTTGATTTAGATAGTCTGTGTCAGTCCTGAGCTGCAAGTACTTGACTAATTCACTGGGAAAATTTAGATCACAGCAGCATTCTATCCAGCACTGAAGGCAGCAAGGCAGCAGCTTGGCTTTGAGGTTTCACTGATTTTCAGAGTGACCCTGAAGCTCCCAGGTATTATTTCAACCTACACTTAGGTCAGACACTTCATACCCAAAGACCACTATTCTCTAAGGCAGCTAATGGCTTTCAGCACTTGTCTTCTGAAGACTTAAGCACTAACAAGGGTCTGAGTTTTCATAGTCACCTTCATTTGGTTTCAGAAGACCAAGGCAAGGTAACATTAACAGTGCTTGTTCAGTTTTAGCTATGACAGTGGCCACAGGCTGATTCCCAAGGAGCAGACATTGAGTTAAGCACAAAGTGTAACCCATTCTTGTATTGGTGGCCACTAATACAACATGAATCTGAGGAACTCCTCCATGGCCTCCCTGTCTCCCCCTGATTGCCAGTGCTACAATCCAGTCACTGCAGACACCTCTACAGCTTTGCCTCCAACCCCAGCCCACCAGGTACTGACCATGCTCGTAATGGAGGCTGCAGGGGCTGGAGAAGATGCATTCCCTCTGTGTCCTGGGGCAGGGGATTTCGTCACTCGCTGCTGCCTGTTATGGGACAGGGAGTCAGTAACAGAGGCTCAGCTCTACTCTTGGCACAGAATGAAAGGCAGCACTGCCAAGAAGCAATGCAAGCCTGACTGGTGCCAATATCTAGTGAAAGACAATATTCACACTAAAAAAATCAATTAAGAGTATACCCCTGAAATTTTGCAGTCAGATGCTCACCTGTTCCTGTAGCCATCCCTGCTTTTGTCCATTTGTGGTTTACCAAAGCCATGCTGATAGAAGTTTGCTGCCTGTAGAGCCAAGTCATGTGGGAGTGTAAGTCCCTCTAATGCAGCTTGCTGTATGTCCAAGGGACTCATCTGAAGCAGAAATGCATAAAAAAAAATCAAAGCCTGGATTTGGTTGTGTTTTATTTAAGATACTGAAGACTGACTGCTATAGCTACTAATGTCTTCACAAAGTGTCTGCCAACAGCCTCTATGTTACTGACAGGCAATAGAAGCTTCAAAAAGATCTTCTACTTGAGGTACTCTAAGATGGGTCAAATTGCAATGAGGTTTTGAGACTGTACTAAATCAGACTTTGCATCCTCACACTCAGAGTAAACTTCAGCACAAACATCTGAATGCAAGAGCTGAGTGTTTCAAAGGTTAGTTCTAGACCAGACACCATAAAAAAAAAGAATATATATTAAGCAAAAAGCATCTGACCTGTGCAGCAACTGGGCTCATGGGCTTCCTTACACCTGGGAACGGATCACCAAGCAATTGCTGAGAACCTTGTCCAAAACCTAAAGAACATTTAACAGTTGCATTTAAAAGAGCTAACAGTTTCTTCCAGTACATACAATATATATCCTGAAGCAAAACAATTCTACATGAGTTAAGGATTCCATGTGAAGATTCTCAGCTCACCCTTAAATCCACACAGAGCTTTATCTCTTCCTTGTCACTGGGCTGGAGAGCTACAAAGGAGGCTACTGATGGTGTTTTGCAATAAATGGCCAAATAGTCCTTGAAAATTAGACACTTACCCAGCAGCTGGGCACGTTATCCCACAGCAGAACTCGCTGTGAACTCTGGCTCAACAATTCAACATCAGAGACACTGACCAAGCTGCCCACCAAGAGCCAGGAAGTTTTTACAGTTCTATAAAACATTCCTTAAAACAAACCCAAGCACTAACTCCCTTTGCAGGCAGTCTCACCGAGGGGGGAAGATATTCTGTGGCGCAGGTAATCCGCGGAGGCGGCTCGTGTTGGGAACACGGGTGGGATGGGGGGAGAAGGGGCTCTTTGTGTCAGCAGAGAGGCTGCAGGTTCCAAACCACCCATCAGGCCGCTCAAGACATTCGAAGAAGCAGGTCTGGCAATGGGTGGGCCAAGGAGTTCCTAAGAGTAAGTAATAAAGAATGTTCAGACAGGAGCAATTTGCACAAACAAGTTATTTTACTACCCTGCAGGTTACCCCATTCATAGCAAGTTACAGACAAGGGGGGCTTGTGCAACTGATGCACAAGCAACTGGGCAACTGGGCAAACTGGTTTGCCCAGAATTAGGCACTTAACAGGCTTTTCATTTCCAAGTTGTAATTACAGGAAATAGCAGGACAAGACACATTTCTAACTAAACTGCAGTAGAGCCTAGTCCTCTCTTATCTACAGAATCACTTCTCACTACTGACCCCATAATTCCCTTAAATGTCTTATTGTTAAGTAACACTTGTTTTCCCATTGGGGATATGCTTTAAGTACTTCCCTCCCCCAAGTAAAATACCTGCAGAATATTCTTTGATAGAGGCTGGCCTGACATCTCTGGAGGTGACATTAAGTGGCTTTCAAGGCTCTGCTGAGAAAATGAAAACACTGTAAATTAGACATAGATACAACCAAACTCATTAGAGACTATCCACATTTGTCTCAGAGACAGAAATCATTTCACCTGTTCTGTTAGAACAGTAGTTTATGCATCAGCCAAATAAAATTCCAGCAAAGTGAAGGGCTGAGCTGCCTCACAGATCTTTCCTAGCTAAGAAAAATGCCTTGTGCTGGATTGTATCCAGGGAGTTCACTGTGTCTCCTCCAAGTGTGGGTCAAATACATGAATTTATATAATTGTGTGAACTGGAGATGGAACATTCAGCCAGTGGTTAACTGAAAACATGCAAACACTGAAAAGTGTATATTGGAGAAATTATTTAAGTTATTCTTCTGTGCACCCAAATAGAACATCAATGCAAAGAGGCAGCCAGAAAGGAAAGTCCTGATTTAAGTCTGAAATCAGTCTGCAAATTCTTCACAGGGCAAATTTACATTTTTCACTATCTTTTAGTGAAGTGAGCTGAGTCTAGAAGTCCTTGGATACAGTCTGGCAGGAAAAACAAATGGTTGAGACTTCCTCAGTTCTTAGAAGTATGTTATGGTGCCAGAAGTGATTGCTGATAGTTTCTGGGGAAACACAGTTCTGGCAGTTAGTGGCAGGATGAAATTTCATCCTACAATCTCATAGCCTAAACCTCAGTATCATCTGCTGATTAACATTAATCTTCCAGCTAACAAGCATTTGCTTCAGTTTTATCTTACTACAAATAATGTTAAAAGCCAAGTTTAAAATACTAGACTGTGCCCTGACATACCTGTATTAAAACAGAAGTCACTAAAAACGTCTGAGCTCCAGGTTAAGTGTTGGCTGTACCCACACCACAAGCATTTTAACAGAGGTAGCAATTATCAGACTTTTCATACAGTTTTAGAGTTCTGGGGCTTTCAGAAACTTCACCTGAAATCAATCCCATGACTTCTGAACTGGAAATGCCTCACTTTGAATTACTTTGGCTGGGGAAAAGAGAGCAAAGCATCTCTCAGTTCCCCCTCCAAACGACGTTCTAAATGCAAGCCTGTATTTAATATCACACTGCCCGTTGATCACAGGTTATCAGAGGGGCTGTGTAAGGGGTTCTCTGATCATAACCCACGAGTCAGTCCCCACAGCCAGGGCTCTGTCACTCACATTGACTTTGGGCTGGGAGGGCAGGGTCCCGCTGGCCTTCATGCTGCTCACTAGTTTGTTGAATGCCGTCATATCTCCATCCTTCTTCATCTGTCTGGAGCCAGTGGCATTCAGTGCTTCCTCCATCTGCTCAGCCATAAAGGGAGTGGCAATTTTCCCCTCCTGATCCACTTTCAGGCCTTTTAGCCCAGCTTCAACTTCTTCCACTGAAAGTACAACTCCTGAATGTGCTGTGAAATAAGAAGCAACAGTGGTAAACCACCATTCTGTCCTCAAGTGAGCTCATAATTCTTGTGCAGGCGTTTAACACAAGCTGTTTGAAAAAAAGGAACAGCCAAAAACTTTTCTGATCCTCTTCCTAGCTGTCAAACCATGACTGACCTGTGTTTAGACTGATTCTAGTATGCAAATTCAGAGAACTGACATGCACAACTACAGGCACATGAGACTCCACAAGAACCAGTTTAGGTTGCAGCTGTTAAGTTCTCCCTACCTTCCACTTACCCTACAAGACATGCAGTTCACAACTTTGCCTGCATTTAATAGAGAAAATTAGTGTGACAACTGAGTTGGTTCTTTTTCAGGAAAGCTGTATTTACTCCAGGAGACCAGATGGCCTTCCAGTCACAGTGCAAGCCACGTCAAATTGTCCGAAGCTGTCAAGAGTAGAAGGAATACATACCTGGAAAACCTAGATACTGTGGGGACTCAGCTACACACTTAACCTGATGTGTATAAAGTCTGAAGCAGATTTTTTGCTCAGAAATTAAAGCCTCTACAGAAAGATTCCACTGGCATAAGCAGGATAAGGTACAAGTGTTATTAGCAGTATTTTTTCCTGTGTGCATATAAACATATATAAATACCTAGTGGTGCCCAACATCAAGGCTAAACATGCCTTAGGGACCAGCTAACACACATCACAAGGTATGACACCTTCAGAGGAAAGAAAAGAGACAGGAGCATGCCATGGGTTGCTGTAGCAGGATGTCGGCCCAAAGAAAAAAAAGAGATTTACTGGAAATTCGGGCAAGAAGGTGGAGAAAAGAAACAATGATGCAGACATGCAGCATGGAACATGAGCAAATATGATGCTGTGGACCTGAAAGCTCCACATCACTCCAAGAACTGTACAGCATTTTATGGGAATACAGAACCTGCATCAGGTACTTTCGAGTGAACAGAAGCTTCCCCACAAACTTTTGTTCCTCCGTCCTTGGTTTGTGAGGATCAAAGTTGAAACAGTTTTTAGTAGGAAAGTCAGATTAAGCAGAACACAGAGAAGATTTGTGGTTCTATTTAAGTCAAACTAAGAAAGTTCTCCACATGTTAGCCAACACTTCCTGCTGGATGCTTAAGAACCTTTGCAGGACTTGGATGCTTTCCTTCCTTGCTGCTTCACACAAATCAGAGCACTTTTTGCTCAGTCCAGTTTACATGGCAATACATGCTGCTTGCCAAAGAGAAGCCAATTTGGAATTAGACCTCGAGATTTCCAAGAACACATGCATTTTGTACTCTCTGAGCATGCTGTGGGCCCAAACATGCAAACCCCTAACCTGGAGGTGCCCTCGAACATTAAAGTCAGGCCTAAACTCTGTTTAGAACAGCTCATGCTGGCAAAAGTGGATTCCAACAGGCTTAGTTCCCTGGAACCCTGTGATTCCAGCCAAGATTTCTCTTGTTATGCTGTGTTGTAGCTTTATGTTATTTAATGAATGCCCCAAACAGTGAGTACAGACCACTGTGCTTCAAGTGGCAGCAAGTCTTGGCAAGTTCAAGTTTACAGTATGCACTTAAAAAAAAAATAAATCACATCCTCAAGCCACTGTTCAGCTTCTCAGACACTGACACTTAATGGCTCAGCGTGATTACAGATGCTTCCACAGATGACTTACACTGTCAGTTTTTGGTAAAGCCAGAGTTTAAATGCCACAGTTTCAGAGCTGACATTACCAGTCTGCAGTATGAAAAACTTAATGCAAATGCCATACACAAAGCTGGAAACTCAGATCAAGGCTTGCATCATCTTATGATTGTTACTGGCCAGTAAAGCAGTCTGACAGTCCTGGTGTCATCCTGGGACAGGATGAAAAGAATCAGGGATGATATGGACACAGAGCTGTTGAATACTGGGTTTCAGTAAATCTATAATCCTGCCTACTCCTGGATTTGCCAGGTGAGGTTTCCAGAACACCAAGCCTCTTGCTGTGAGACACTGCAGCACAAGAACTTGACAATAGCTGAAGAGGCACTTACTGCTCTCTCTAAGCTTTTCCTTGTTGGCTGAAAGACTTGAGAGAAGAGGTTTTAAGTCCACTTTGGCTTTCTGTAGCATTTCTAGGATGTCCACTTTGTTTTCAGAGTGGTCTTCCAATGGAATGGGAGCAAAGTAGTTTCCAGAGTTCTGGCCAGGGGAGAGAATGGCTTGCTCTAGACCTGAAACAGCAAAACCAGGAGCACTGCGACATCAGTTCACCAACCCAATGGCTCAAGATGAACATACACTGGTAACCAACCTCAACACATCACTGCCAAGTTATGGCTCACACCCCTTGCCTGGAAAGTCATCAGGAAGCACTGACAAGGACATTTATAAAAAGAGAACTTACAGCTGCTTGCTGTAGGAGCTTCCAAAAGAATGTCAAGTGCTTAAACTGTGGGAGAACTCAGTGTCCTGAAGCTTTATCTGCCATGTTCTTATTGAATGAGTAAGAAAGAATGTGGAAGGAGGCTCCCTGAGCCTGCACTGTCCCAGAGCCTTACCTGCCAGCCTCTCCAGCTCCTCGTGGGGGGTGGATCTCAGGCTGCTTGACCGACTTCCAGAATGACTGGGATTAGAAAACCACCTGCTGAACCTGCTGGCAGACACTGAACCTTCCCCCAGCACATCCTCTATCAACTGGGAGGAAAAACAAAGGGAAAAATGTTAGTGGCAGCAACATCTCTGAAAAGCTTTACTGTGCAACCAAAATTCTTCTGCTACAGATAACTAGATGCTGCTCCCAGAGTTTCAAAGCTTTGAACTGCCTTTTTCCCTTCCAAAATAGCAACATTTGTACAGTCAGTTAAAATAACCCAGTACATCTCTTATTGACACCAAATATTTGCTCAGAGTGAAACTGTAACTGAAACAGCAAAATCAGAACTCCCCTCCAAAGGCCATTAAATACACCATCCTAAAGTAGAAGTGTAAAAAAAGCCCAACAAGTATTTAAAAAAATATGGTGCATTATAAAATATAATTCTATCTAAATCGTTTTCTATCTTGCAAGATTAAAGCAGTCAAAGCCTGGTCAATAGGCATGGATGAGTTTCAACATGCAGCATGTTTACTTTTAGACACAAGAAGAGCAGCTTCCTCCTGTCTGAGAAGTTGTTTTGTCTGAAACAAGTGTCCCAGCATGGTTTACAACAGTAAAACCAAGACAGGATTGATCCCCTTGGTTTTGATTGTTTGACTCCAACACAGCAGAAGAATTAAGACAAGTAATGTACAAACCTATAGCAACACTTGTCACAGACATATCACCATTACAAAGAAACTCACTTTTTTGACAAATTACAACATCTCCCCATCTGTCTCATCAGCAGATATTTTGACTTGGGAATTCCCTGCTTTTGAAAGGAGTCACCATCTCGCAGGTATGCTGAAAATCAGATTGTCAAGTCTAAAGACACATCACTTACATCTTCTGCAGGGAGAACAAACTCTCCTCCATGTACTTGGTCAAATTACTGCCACCACATGATTAATCTCTGCTAATGCAAACCCTTTCACAGCAGTACTGGTGCTGGTAACTCTGCAGCCAGGTCTCCCACACAGTGTTCACCTGGGGTCTCCAGGCTCACTGCCTTCCAGGAAACCTCCCCAGATCTGTTTGCTGCAATTCCCAGGCTTATATGGAAAAGGTTGTTCTGAGCTATACTAAATTTGTACAGTGAATCTTCTCTGAAGATATCTTAAATACTTCCAAAGAAGATTCATTCAGGATGACAATTCTGAGTCTTCAAGTAGCGATCAAAAGAGAGGAAAGATAGTCAGCTAATTTGCCTCAAACGCTTGCTTTGGAAATGGATTCAGTCCCAGGGATAACACTTTGGCAGTGACACCCTAACACTCCAAAGCCACACCTCTGCAAATTCATTGCAGACTTACACACTGCACAAAGCAACTTTCACAAAGCGACAAGTTTTAGCTTTCACAGAACACAGCAGCGGCAGCAAAAACACTTCTCATGAATACAGCCAGTCTTAAAAAACCAGAAAACTCACTGAAGCCAGGCCAGGAACACTTTTATCCAAGTTAAAGAACTCATTGAAGTCAAACTCTCCTGGAGCTGGTTCTTGTAAAGCAGCTTCTCTAGGAACTTCTTGATCTGCTGGAGTTTCATTGGCAAGGACAGTTTGCACTTCATCCTCTTCTACCACTCCACCATTGCATTCTATCCCTTAAAAAGAAAACCAAGTGGCTGCTGAATCACTGAACTCTACTAATTCCTGTGGGAACAGTGCCTAACAGCCAATGCATTTGCCCAGGGATCAGAAGCATAGGACCAAAGTACGCCACCCCATGTGGCGTCTCATCAGTTATATTGTGCTGGCTGCCTTTTCCTGCACCCACACCCCCTAGCACAGAGCTTCCACGCTGTTATGTAGACTATCCAGCTCAAGAAAATAAGAACTGCCTTTGAACTGTGCATAAACAACTACCCCCTGCTCAACCCAGGGAGCACATACACATCAGATGTGCTGCCACACCAAGCACACACAGCCGCTGAAGGCAACAGCTGCTGCTGGTTTTCCAGAAGATTCCTCTGCCTTCTTGACTCAGGTTCTTAATATTATCAGCACATGACAAATATTGCTCCTCCTCCATCAGGAGCAAGGCACTTCTTGCTTTAAAGACTTCAACAAGCTGGTACAGGTGCTGCAAAAAAGCTGTGACATGACTACAAACCTCCTGTGCTTGGAGCTGCACTACAGTTCAGTGACAGCCCGGCTGTAGCTGTGTATTCACTCCTGTTGTCCACCTGCAGAATTTCTAGCACTAAAAAGTCATCTCTCTCTTGCCACACTGCAGCTGTTTCAGTGGTAATAATCACTGTAGACTTGAAGCCCAATGAATGCACACAAATTCAAGTCTCCATATTCAGTTCACAGCCACATTCCTGGCAGCTCTATGCCCAAATCCATGTTGCTAATGTTAGCATTACTATAAGGAAAAAAATGTTTCAAGTACCTCAGAGTATTAGCTTAATTTAAACCAAGGCTTTAGCACCCAGCAAGATATAGAAGTGAACAAGACCTTTATAATAGCCTATCAACTCCTGACATCATTCAACATCCACACAAAGTTTTTTTCCAGCCTCTCAACCCTGTCTTTCTTTGGAAAAAAAATAGTGTTTTACCATCTAATTGATCTTTCAGATTGTAAACACCTTTACAGGACTTACATCTTGTGCTCCAGGGTGACTAAAAGCTATGCAAGTTTAAGATAAAAGGTTGGTAAACTGCCTTTTCCTTACACTTGCCTGGATGTGTAACAATCCCCTCTCTATCCGGGAAGATGCCCCAGTGGCAGACAAAGCCCTGGGGCGTGTCCATTACCTTCCTTCAGGGAGGCCGTGCGTCGCCTGGGACGTTTCCTCCCTTTGTGATCTTCCTCCAAAATTTTATCATCGAAGCCTGTGAGCTCAATGGTTTCAGACTGACTTGTAGGACCGGCAGAGAACCACTCAGGCTCCTCTTCAGTGTAAGAGTCATTCCTCCTTCGCTCGCCAAAGACACGTTTGCTGTCACCAAACTCCCTCTGAAGTGGGATATTAAAAATATTAACCATAAAATGCTGCTTCATAAGATTCCTCCCTGACTTCCAAAGCAAATGACCACTTTTGGTTTTTTTTTTTTTCCCCAAGGTTTATACAAGCACCCTGTATGCTTAGTAAACTTTTAAATTTTAAACTTCACAGCCAAGTTTCTGCTTCGTTGCACCAAAGGCTATCAAGTGCCTCTCTAAACTTGGTTTTGCATCCTAAGATGCAGGTTAGTGGTTCATTCTTCTTACAAGCCGAAAATATTACAAAAGAGCCTGAAAGCACAGAAAGCTTCCATTTGCTGAGGTTAAAAACAATACTCACTGACAACTGCTAGGTTAAGAACTACAAATGAACTATCGAACATTCGAGTGTCTTGCTGGTAAATCAACCACAGGCAAGGTTTGTAAGATAAACAGTATTAGATACATGCCAGTTGGGCTGTCTGAAGGGATGTAACTAAGTTTTGGAAGCACCAAGTGCTCCCCCTTTACACCATAAAGGTGATTTTAAGAAGAAATGGCCTCCTGCCACAGGACACTGAAGTGCTGCATGCACTCATCTGCCCTGGTGCTTTTGGTGCAAAGTGCCCCAAAGAGCTTTAACAGGCAAACAGGAAGAGAAAGCACAAACCCTGAAGCGTTTGTCCTTGTAGTCCCTGTCACGGTCTCTTCCATCTCTCGAGTCCCCACCCCGATGGTCCTTGTCAAAGTTCCGGGAGGAGATGATCCTCCCGCTGCCGATCCTGCGGCCCCCGATGACGCGGCCCCCGTCGCTGTCCTTTTCCAGGGGGCTCCCTGCCCGCCGGGAGCTCACAGACGCACTCACATGACAGCCCCCCCCAAAGCTTCGCCTCTGGGGACTCAGGACCACATCCAAGTCGTCTTCTTTCACTCGCTCCCTTGGGTCTGCAAGTCAAAGACCACACAAAAAGTAGTAAATTTCAAGTGCTAGTAAAGACAAGTGTCTGTTCCACAGCCTTGCTGCTGTCCCAGGGCTTTTTGAAGGACAACACTCATGGTTTATTTTTGTGAAGCTAATCTAGCTGAGATCGCAGAAAGTGCAGACAAAGAATTTCCCACAGATATTGAAGAATCAACTGTGTTCTCCTCAGAAGTACCTGCTTTCCCACTACAGATCCAAGGGCTTAGCCTTGAATTGTAGGGAAGTAATGCCTTGCACTTGACATTAATTACAGTAACCAAGACTTCCTTGACACTTATTCTATGCAGTCAATCAATTTTCAGACAGATTTTATTTAGCCTTCTTTGTGTTATCCCAAAGGAAAGGTTTTGCCAACAGCCCAGGTTCAGTTTGGGTCTCGTGCTGTAAGAAACTCACCTACTATCCTACGCATAAGAGAAGTCCGATCTGAATCCAAATCTTTTTTAAAGCTTTCCACTGGTGAAGTTCTTCCTGAAGTCGGATATAAAGATGCATGCCACTTCTCTGGATCCCACACACCATCACTGTGGAAACAGAATTGAGGGACTGTTTGTTACTAGTCTAATACATAATTCATGGTGCTGCTGCTGCAAACCCCAAATTCGCTGGTCAGCAACCTGTACAAGTGAAACATCTTTCACACCCAGCTTCTACATCTGTGCCTTACTGTGGTTTCCGACCTCACACATGGTATTTGCATCCTGCCTGGAACAGTATGGAAGTATAATAACCACCCTCAGGTTATAAAGGCTAGTTATTGGTGAAGTTTGCCTGCTACACTAAAAAGCAGCTCAAAAAGATCATATGCTACTGCTCTTAAGCATTCAGGTAATTTTACTCACATTTACTATTCTCACATTTACTATTACAATAAATTAAACTGAACAACACAGAAACTGCTGCTTAGGAAACCTAAAAACATAAGCCAAAAACACTCACCTTCATTTTTAAATGAAGTAATCATGGGAGAGTAATCCACCAAGCAAGGCAGCTTGTTACAACCTGACCCAGTCTGTGCTACACAGCCATCTATACTGCAGGTAGCTTTTCCTGCAAGTCTGTCAGACTTGTGTTGTGTGAAGTTATAACATGAGAACCAGCAGAAAATAATCTCTGTTCAAAGCACAAAACCCCTGATCAGAGCATTGAACCTTTCCTAGTGGATCAGTACTTCTGAGAACTGTCATACACTGAACTCTGTAGCACCCACATCTCCCATCAATATAAAAACACTTCTTAGCTAAGAGTTTTTTGCAATTTAACCTTTTCATTGAAAGAAATGTATATAGCCTTTGAACAATCAAGAAAATACCTGTCATATTTTTCAGAAAGACAAGAAGGTCTTTTCTTAGAGTAGGGACGCTCTTTAATATCAAGCAATTCCTCCTGGAAAAAAAAACAAATCAAGTTAGTTCCAGTTCTCACCCAGAGAAGATTTAAGTGACTCAAACTGTCTATTCCAGACTGCCTGTTCAATGCAGTGTTGCAACTGGACAACCCCAGTTTCACAACATGTTGTTTCACATTCTGTGAGTTACTGCAGTGAAAGTTTCTGTTTCAGTTCTCTTTCAGTGGCCACTGACCAAACGCTTATTTGGAGCACTGATCCTTACTAGGTCAGGTTCAGTCCCTGGGAACACTCCCAGGCTGTTCACACCATATATGCTTACACATTCACTTCCCTGGACAGCTCAGTGTATAAGCAAGACAGGCATGGACACTGGAGCTGCTGAGTTCTCAAGGAGGAATCAGAATTGCTGTGTTTAATGCTCAGCAGGTAAAAAAGCATTACCACAATACCAGTTAACTGGAAATTCCAGACAAACTTGCCATTTCTGACCATCACCAAGTCCAAGATACCAGAACGTATTTTATACAGTTACCCATTGCACCCAACACCAAATCAATGCTGAAGGGTGACTTGTTTTCCCACTTTGTAGCAGCTTTCCAACAGCCTTTGGTTTACCACGGCACACCCTGAGTCAGTCATTTGACTGGCAATCAATCCAGAGTTTGCTACATTTGAAAAGCATTATTATTGATGTGATCATCAGTGCTTTAAATCATCATTAACTTGGCTGCAATCAAGATGCACATTTCTAATTAGACTCACTCCTTCTCCCTAGATTAACTTCCCTCAATCTGCCTCCCTCCCAACTGAACTGATTCACAACTGTGCAGAAATCAGTGGGCAGCTGGAAGGATAAAGAAATCCTAACAGCAGACACCACACATCAGCCAAACTAAAGGAAATTTCTTTACTTTTTCCCCTCCCAAGAATACAACATCCTCTAGAGCTTTTACATCATTATCCCCATGTGATTAAAATCAGTTCATTAACTATGTGGGCTTGATACTTGAAGGTTTCCAGATGGCAGTTTGGTAGCTGGATAAAACCTACACACACACACACATTCAAGCATCATCCTGTACCAGCCTTCAGCAAAAAGAGCTCCATTAAAGGGAGGAACACTGCCCTCCCTGCCCACAAGCTTCCCAAAATAAACCTCAATCTGTGAGTAACATCAGTGCTGTAATACTATCACAGCCTGGTGCAGATACTACAAGTATTAACAGCCCTGCCCATCACCACATCGGGAATGGGCTGTTCCTCTGGCCACGAGAGGGAGTCCACAGCCTCTCAATCACATCCTATCACAATCCTTCATTCAAGTGAGGAAAATTTGAATTGTTTCTTGGCTTTTGCTCATTAGCTGTGCACCCTTGGAGCAACAGCTTCTCACGAGCTAGAAAAGATGCAGCTTGGGCTACACAGCACTCCTGGAACAGAGGGGATGAATGCTGGCACTTCCAGGGTGTGCTGTTGGTGGTTTTCTGTTTAATTCACACACTAGGACATTTAAGTAGGTGGGTGAAAAGTGCCTTCAGCTGTTACTAAACAGTTTTAATCAAACAGCTTAGAACTACTCATAGTATGAGCCAATTGTTTTCCTACTGGTAGTAGGTGAATATAAACCACTAAAGGAAATGAGTCCCCTTTGCAAATCAGCAGCACATCATCCCAAAACAGCATTCCCTCAAACCCTAATTAGAATACTGGAATATCTGCAAACATCTTACAGTATTGATTACAGGAGCACCTTAAACCAGCTATATTTAACCTGTTACATGTAGAAGAACCATAACATGAGGAAAGCTATTTCAACACAGACTGATTTCTGGTATTTCTTGATTCAGGCTCCTTGGAAACCAACAGATAAACAAGACTAGACGGTTTCTGGCACTAGTTCTGCAACTTTGCCCTGATCAGAAACTACAGGCACCGAATTAACAAAACTGATCCTACAATACATTGGTTGCAGTGCACAGCCACCACCAGCACTGGCTGAAAGCTGCCCAAAAAGCAGCATTTGAAGCTGCACTGAAGCTTCTCTTGAGAGGAGCGAGGCAGGACAGAACAAATATAGATACCACTTTTTCAGCAGGGAAAGTTTAAAAGCAGCTCCTCTCCTTCACTTAAACTGAACAGCAAGGCCTGAACACAAGTATACTCTACAACCTCGAAGGTTAAGTGCCCATCTTCTCTAAGAAGTTAGAGAGTTAGAAAGCCACGCTATTCCCATGAAGTTTTGCCAGTTCTGAAGTACGTGGTTTATTGTTGATGTCTAGTTAAAATAAGCCAGAGCTCCACTATCTCAACAGAACAGGGCCACAATGATAACTCTTTTTTTCTTTTAAAAAACAACTTACCAGGAAACCAACAGCTCTGAATTCCTCAAGGAAGATAACAGTCAGCAACAGTAAACTGTCTCACCCTGTTCCACGCTTCAGGCCATTTGCTGTAAAGTATCTTAACAGATTTCCACAAAGCAATGACCACCTGTTCCCACAGCTTGCAGCCACTGGAAAACCAGCCCCCATCACAGACCCTTTCCAAAGGCAGCTCTCAACAGTGGGACCAGAACCCCAAAGAAGATTTGAGCCCTAAGCATAGTACATCAAACTTACTCAGCACTGAAATAATCTTTAACTGCGAGCTATTTAGTCATGGTTCTTCCACTCATGTACATATTTAGGTATCACAGTTAAACAAAAGCACCTGTGTTTAAGTTTTAACACTAAGCATTGGTTCGAGTCATAACTGCTTAAGCTTCCAGCAGCCAAATATGAGCAATTCTAAGGTTACAAGAGGTATCCAGTAAACAGGTTAGAGCTCCTGATAAGATCTTGTGTGCTACACCTTCCTAGGAAGCGGCACCTACTGCAAGGAAACATTTTGGTCAATCTCGTAAAGGAACTCTGCTGAAAGCAGAACTAGAACTGTGAAGTACAAGTGCTTGAGAGAGCTGGTAGAACAACATACTTCAGTCTCTACCATAATCTCAGCACACGCTATGGGGTGCTCAGATATTAAAATGAGGTGGTGGGAATCAAGAAGTATCTCGAGGACAGGACTGCACAGCTACATCACATTTAACAAGCTGCTCGTTTTACACCACCTCGCAAATCCTAATCCAGGCAAAGGCTTTTCAGCTTTCACCTCACTGCTTCCCTCTTACAGAACCTCCACCTCCCACTCCACTTCTGTGGCCGAGAGCTCCACACACAACTCAGGGAGGAAAGGGGAGCTGACCTTAGTGTAACGATGTGGGTATTTGGTTGGGATTCTGTTCAGCTCCAGGAAAGCATCGCCATTTTCCGTTTCTGTTACACCTCCTCTTTTATCCATGGTTACTTCAAAGCCTTTGACCACGGAGCTAATTAAAACAAAACCAAGCCGTCAGATTTCGAACCGTGCGGTTCTGGAAGGGGTGTTTTCCCTCCAGCTTGAGTCAGTTCGGCACTTGGCGACCGCAGGGAAGCGCCGGACTCCCCAACAGCGCCCGTTCCCAGCCGGTGCCGCCCCCCCACCCCCGAGCCCGCCGGCTCCGTCTGGAGGGTCCGACCCGCTCCCGCAGCCCAGCCCGGGAGCTCCCACACCGCAAACCCCGCTCCGGGGGCACGACTAGGGTGCGGGGCCGCCGGGCTCGCCTCCCCACCCACCTCCCGGGCCCCGCCGGGCTCGGGCTCCGCTCGCCCCGCGGCGCGGGGGCAGCGCGGCCCAGGCGCCGTCCCGAGGCACGGGAGCCGCGCGGGAGTTGGGCGGCGGTGGCGGCGGGGCAGGTGACTCAGCGGATCCCCGCCCGCACGCCCGCACTCACCGACGGGCGTCCCGCGCCGCTCCGCTCCGCTCCAGGCCTCACCGCCGCCCGCGGCGCTTCCTGCTCCGGCCGCCGGCCCCGCTCCGCTGCCCGGCCGCCCGTCCCCCGCTGAGGGGCCGCGCGCGCCGCGGGCCGGCCCCGCC
>JAWWES010000037.1:2851148-2937994 GCA_035583135.1 Lophotriccus pileatus | reverse complement strand
GGCCCCCGCGTACCCCGCGCGCCGCTCCCGCTCCGCCCGGCGCCGCCTCCGCTCAGCCGCCGTAGCCGGGGCCTCGCGCCGCCCGCCCCGCACCCATTTAACGCCCCGCGCGCAGGCGCGGCGCGCGCGCGCGGTCCGGGGGCTCCCCCGCCCGGCGCCTGAGCGGGGAGCGGGCGGGGAGCGCCGCGGCCCCCGCAGAGAGCCCCCGCCGCGGGCCGCCCTCGGCACCGGCGGCACACCTCGCGAGCGGCGCGGCGGGTGAGGAGCGGCGCGGGGCGCGGCGAGGGCCCGCAGGCAGTCTGGGCGGGCAGCCCTGCGGGGCGGGTGGCGGCGGGGAGCGACCTGTGCGGAGCGGCGGCACCGGACGGTCCCGATCCCGGCCCGGTCCCCGTCCCCGATCCCATCCCGGGCCCCATCCCCGATCCTGTCCCGGACCCCGTCCCCGTCTCTCTCAGAAGCGCGGGAAGCGGCGGGGAGCGCCCGGGCCCCGCACGGCGATGGTGGGCGGGCGACGACAGCGCGCTCCGCGCGGGCTCGGGGGGTTCCCCGGCACTGCTCCGGCGTCCCGCCCTGCCCGCGGGTGACAGGGCCGGGCTGGCCGAGCCCGCACCGCTGCCCCGGCTCCCCGCGCCACAGCGGTGTGAGCGCAGCGTCCCTGCGCTCCAACCGGTGCTCCCAACCAGCCGTTACCCGTCCCTGCCGGCTGCGGGTCTGGCATTCCCGGGAGACAGCGGGACGGAGTCTGGTGCAGTGAGCGGGGCAGCTGGTTCGGGGGCACCGGACAAAGCCTTTAGTGGTTGGCAGTAAGGACCAGACATTATTCTCAACGTGACTTTAGGGAATTTACTGAGCAAGATCGCCGGCTCCGTGTGCCCGCGGCTCTGTCCCCAGCACCCCCACCCTGCGGCCACAGAGCCCAGGGGGGATCCAGAGCTTCGGAACACCTTGGACACAGAGGTCTGTGTAGGAGAGAGGGATTTCGTGTAGGATCTGGTGAATAAAGTGTTTTCGCCTCAGATCTTTAATGAAAGTTAAATAGCATCATTAAAAGCTGTAAAGAATGAGACAGAAATAAATATTTCTCACTTTTTTTTCTTCCACGACAAAGTGCTGCATTTTTAATGAGACAGCACTGCACCAATTGCCTGGTCTTCCCGGGCCAGCTTGCTTTCCAAACAAACACACAGCGAGACTCGATAGCAACCAGCGGGCCGTCAGCCTGTGGCTGAGTGGTTAAGAGATGCTGGGGGCTTTGAGAGGCCCTGGCCCGTGTGGTGTTCCACTGTTCACATGGCTGAATCACTTCTCAATCGGCTCCCAAAGGCACACCTGCCGCGGGTGCTGGACACTGGGCGCTCCCAGCAGGAAAGCCCTGTGGCACAGAAATGTCGGGACGCTGTTTTGAACTCAGGGGTGCGAGCGGCAGCTTCCCCAGCCCCGGCTCGGTCCGTCCCAGCGCTCGGTAAATCCCGGGCGCTCCGGGGCCGTTCGCGCCCCGCCCGCCGCCAGGGGGCGCCGCGGCCCGGCTGAGGGCGGGGAGTGCCCGCCCCTCACGGCGGGGCCGCCTCAGGCTCCTCCCGCCCCGCTACCCCTTGTGTGGGTCTCGAGTGTTTGGGGCAAACATTCAGGGTATAATTACCTGCTGAAAGGAATTTCGTGGAGAAAAACCGCGGAGAAATTTTGTGGGGTTTTTTTTGTGTTGGTTTTTTTTTTTTTTGGATTTCGATTAATAGGTTGTTTTGGTTTGTTGTACGTTTTTGTTTGTTGGGAGGGGTTGTTGTTTGGTTTGGTTTGGATTCTGCTTGGCTTTCTTTCTGTCACACCTTAAGCCAGGCTTATAGAAATACCCCCTTGAGATCTCACAAGGAGATGCCTGTCCATAAGTCCTGGTGCTTTCCCAGCCTCTGACTCCCCCAGAGGCCTTTGGAAGGCACAAGTTTCTTTGCACACAGAATTCATCGCTGGAATTCATTGTTTTCTTCATTTCTGTGTGCTTGTGAAGGAGAGAAGTGTAGTATTAAAAAAAAAAAATTGAAAAAGAGTCAGTTTGGTTAATTCTGATTGTGTCACTCTTGTTTATTAATTTGTTTCTAATTAGGGGAACATAACTTGGAGTCATCCTCTTACAGCACCTTTCTAGCACAGCTTTGTTTAGGTAGGCACAGTTGTTGCCTTAGGATTCAAATGGTTGTAACTTCCTTACCATTACATTTTGTCAGCACAGCTCGGGGCAGCGAGGCTGGGAGACACACACTTTTCACGTTAAACATCTGAAGTTGCATTGTGCTGTTTGTGTGCAGGTCACCTGAGTGGAATTCATGTCTTTAAGGTATTGCATTTAGCACAGATCCATGTGATGGATTCATCACAAATAACAGACACCTATTTGTGCTTTGTCCTAAGCAGAGAGACAGCATAGCAGAACAGAGGGTGAATTTGTGCACTGCAGGCTTGGAACTACAGCGAAATGGAGAAAGTCAGGAGCAGGTAAGCAGTAAGAAGAAGCTACCATGTTAAAAGACCTCAGCTGTCATTTATTTTTATTTTTAAATTATGGTATCTTAGGCTTTCCATGGGACAAAAGAAAGTTCAGGAATTCTCATGGGAGGCCTTAGTGGTCTCTATGGAATACTTGCCTAAGAGCAAAATGAAATGAACAACAAGCAACCCACTCCCAAACCCATCATGGAACACAACTTTACGGGGGTTGAAATTATCATAACATTTAAACATAAAAATAATGTTCTTGAACTTGAGGTATTAGACTGGAACGCATTTGGACATAGTTGTTGGCCCAACCACATATTAATCCATAGTCTCAGCTCTCTTGTTCTTCCCGTGCTTTCATTTACTAACTTCACAAGGGAGAAATGATCCGTGTCCAACTCTTATTTTTCCCAGTTGCCATAAATTCTCATGGGTGTAGGCCATCATCAGTGAATACGTGCAGCACATGCAGCCTTTCAAATTTAGGAAAATCATTAGATTTTGACATGCCTTAGACTTAATACAAAACTTCTGCATGTTTTACCCAAGCTTGATTTTTTTGACTCCTTTGTGTGACGTTGCCATCACATATGGTCAGACCAGGTTAGCCTTTGGAGCAGATTAAACGGTTTTAAAGGGAGCTGGCCCTGAGAGATGTGCAGGAACCCCGTGCTTATTTAGCTGAACTTCTGGAACTTGCATTGTTCCCATCACTTTGTGAAACAACACTTTTTTCTGGTTGCAGCCATGTTTTCCCCAGCTCAGTTCAGGTGATTATTGGGGTGACATTTCAGACCACCCTCTTCTGTTGTCTCTTCTGGAGCTCAAGAATGTGTTGGGGTTCTAATGTGCAAATTCTCAGGGTGGTGGCAGTATTTGTTTTGGGAAAGAAGCTTCAATACAACTGGTTCAGCAAGTTTTATCTGGTTAGGGGTGTTTTTTATCTTGGTTTTCAGAAAATTACCAAGACAAAATACTTAGAATTCGTGAGAACACACTTTTTATTTTTTCAGATTTTACGAGTGAAAGCAAACTTGTGTGATGGAAAAATATGTCTAATTTTGTTTTTTAACAGCAAATATATAAAAACAGGAAGAGATTTTTAGGTTTTTTTTCAAGGAGAAACATATTTAGTTAAGATATGAGTGAAACTAGGAAAAAGTTTCTTGTGAAAGAACATTTCATGTTAAAATGAAAAATTCTCACTGCAGTTCCCAAGTCCTCAAGAGAATTTCTCAGCAATAGATACATTTGAGAATAAAAGGCAGAAAACCACATTCAAATCTTCTCTGTAAAGACACCTTGTGTGCACACACATGGGAGGGGAAGCACAAATGCACTTTAGTACTTTTTCATTTCAACTTTAGAGGAAAAAAGAATTTTCTGTGACATGATTGCAGTGAAATATGTCTTCCTGCTTGTGTTGGGGAAACTTTAACTTTAAAACTCCAGATAGTGAAAAACACCTGATAAAGAGACAGTAAGTGTTTTAGCATTTTGTAGCTGTTCTATGTGTGACTGGATACCTTTGTTATAGATCAGTTTATTGAAATAATGCTATTTCTTTGCTGTTAAAGTGATTTTACACACGATATTTCTCCTTTCCTTTTAAGTTCAAAATCCCTGAAGATACAGGAAATCCAACAACCACCTGGGCATCAAGTCCATGCAAGTGGCCAACCTGTTGCTCCCCACTCTGCCAGACATGAATTCCAGGACAGAGGGCGTGACAATCCGAGTGAAATTGGGTGTGCCCAGAGTCAAAGAGGAAGGTTAAAAAAATTCTGGACCAGGTGATAAGTACAAAACGTATTTTCCACTCAACAGAGCTAGAAAAGTCTGGTTTTAGTAGTACCAGTGCAGGCTGAGGCAGAAGTCTTTGCTCGTGGCCATGCCAGACCGCTTTGAAGGTGTCTTGTGGTAACTCGAGGCCAAGCATTGGCACAGTTGGATTTCCCCCATATTTTATTTTCTAATGCAACATTTAAAAAAGGCTGTTTAACAGTATTCTGTGATACACTGCCAGGTGTAATGGTTTCCTCTTGCTCTCCTCTAGCGTTTTTTTACTTCTTTTGTTTGTTGAAAGAATCTTGACAAAGGTGGGATGTAATTGTTTTAGAGATTAAAGCCTATTATTTGTTGAGCAACTGGAGCTGATGGAGCAGCTCAGGCCTACTGAGAGAGGGAGGCCCCGTTCACGGCTGTGCTTTAATTAACTTGTGAAGCCTTTGGTGCTTATTGGGGCCCTCCATGTGCCAATTAACTCTTAAATCCAGCGGAAAGAAAAGGAGGGAAGGTTACAGTGTCACAGCAGTGAGCTGAGCGGGTGCTGGGAGAAGCCGAACTGCTGTGGGGGAGGTGGGAACATGGAAGATCTGGTTTCAGGCAGGGATAAACATTAATCTGGCTCGAGTATTCTGGACTCAGCTGGTTGACTTTGAGGGAAACAGGGATGTTACCACTTCTGAACCACAGAAGGATCCCCAGTTAGCCAGCACCTGCTCAGTGGTGCCACTGGGAATTGGGAAACGTTTTGGCTACCTGGCTTTCCTAAAGTATGGCCCATTTAAAGCCTTGCAATGATGCTGGGGCCTCTGTTTATGCCTGATGAATTGTTCTGTTACAGGTATTAATTCCAGGGTGTAAATATTTCATATATGCATCTTTGAAAACCAGACCCTTAGCTTTATTACTGAAACTAAAAGTTCCTATTTTTACTGCAGCCTGGGAATTTGCAGAGGAGGAGTACAAAGACAACTAATCTTTCCTTATGTTCCAGACATCTAACAAGGAAATTCTTCTATCTGTGGGCAAAAATGACATTTGGAAAAGTTCTCTCTTCCAAAGCCAGGTAGATAAAATTATAGAACTCAAGGGTGGATTTCATTTATTTTTTTTTTAAAATGGGTTACTGGTAAACCATTGGGCTTAGAGAGTTCTGCCTGCCAAGAAAGTATCTGGATGTAGTTTGAGATCACTTGAAGGTTTCCTTGAAGTACCCTTCTCGCTCTTGCTTTTTCCTTTAACGATCATGGTAAAACTTTACTAACTGAATTCATAGGAATTGGGGTGTGTCAATGAAGTTGAACTGTATGTGCATATAAATGATGGGGTATGATTGTGATTCCTGCATGAAATTTTACCATTTCTCCAAGATATGATGAGAGAGATCTGAAAATTCAGTTCATTTTACTGTTTGCACTGTTCTTATTGTGTATTTTGGTGTCTGTCTGACATGGACATACCTGTGGCAGATAATCCCTTTCTGTTGTCAGTGTAGTGTGAGCTGCTGAAACCCAACGCTTTGATACTCTTTTCTTGGCTTGCTTTAATTTGCATGTTCATTCTTGCTTGACCACACCCTTGGGAACTGGAGCAGTTCCCAGTGGGAAGAGCTGCATTTGCTGCATTTGGAATAAGATCTGGCCCTTAGTGATTCAGTTTCATTGGACTGTATCAAATATATTCTGGTTTTGCCTTAGTTGGTAAATAGAAGTTGCCCTGCGAACCTCACCATCACTGATGTCCCATCTGCTGCATCAGCACTACTCTGGCTGCCTATGAATTCAGGACAATAATTACTTGATTTTTTTTTTTTTAGAAGTGGAAATACATTTTATAAAGATCAGCAAGGAACATAAGCAACAATGAATTGCTTTTTTAGATTTAGAAGTCCCTAGTTTTCCACAGCTTTCATTTGCAATGTTCTGTTAATGCACCAAGTCCGAAAAGAAATAACATATAGCTCATTTCTTCTTTATTTCTTTTTTTTCCCCCTTTTCTGCTTGAGTGTTTGGAATGACTTAGCAACTTGGCTTGGGGTAGGTGGCTGTGAATTGCAACTTGTGAGAGGATTGATGTGTGTGCACTGTGGAACCTCTTGGTATTCTGGGCCTAATCCTGCTGTTATTACACACATGACCAATTTCATGGAGCTGGTGGGTTAGTTATGATCTAAAGTGTGAGGTTGGGCTTGTGAGCTTTTTGTTTGTTCGCTTGTATGTTCTCATGGGTCCTTCTGTTTAACATCTCTTCATCAGAGATACAAAGAGGTGAGAAGTTTTTTGAAAGCACTCATACTCCAGTTGATGAGACTTTTAGGTTCTTAGGTTGCTGCTCAGGTCATCTTGACCACATGGAAAAGTTTTGGAATATTAGATTATGACCATTATTTTTAGTTAGGTGAGCAAAATCCCAATGCCTGCATGCAGATCTTCCCATATTTGAATTTTTGGTTGTTCACAATTGAGTTGAAATGTACCATCACTTCTTACCTGGCCAGGTGTGTGATAATCACATCATAAAAGCAGGGACTGTTCTGCTGAGGTTAAAGAATTTGAAGGTCATATATGAATCCATTGTGAATCCGTTTTGAGCATGGCTCAGCATCCATTGGAAGGAGCAGGTACATGAACAGATGAACAGCTTCCTTTTTAGCACAGGTGATGTGCAACTGGCTGAAAGAGTTCCTGAGCCTATTTAGATGTTCTTTGGGAAGATTTTAAGTTTGCTGTTTCTAAAGCACAATGGAAACATCAAAGCATTATAAAATCTGATGTAGGTTTTGCGTTTGTTTCTATACATAAATTTTTTTGGTGTTAAAATAGCAAAGAGCAAAACTAGCAAGGAAAATAAATGTTATTAACTATCCTGGTTGTTTGAGTAAAACATAGAACTGGGGATAAAATATGTAAGTTATTCGTAGGTCTAAAGTCAACTGACCCTCTGATATTTGGCAAGTTAACAACATCTGTCTTATTCCTTGCCTTTATGTGAAGTGTTTACAGTCAGTAAACTGATTGATTGTTGTCATATTCACAGAGTCTTGGAATAAAGTGTTACAGTAGGGTAGTGGTTTTAAATGCAGTTAGATGTTGTTAGGCTAACCAGGCAGGGCTGGAGAAGAGATACTGTAATCTTCATTAAGAGTGATTTGTGGTCACTCTGGAAACCTGTGTGAAGTTTCCCATGTCCAAATCTTTCAACTGTTTAGATCCTTTTATGACCAGAAGATTCTTCAAAAAACTTTTGGCGGGTGGAAGGAATGGTGGACAGTTTGCAGAGAGAGGAAGCTCAGCCTCAGAGCAGAGAACCACTACAGGTTTGTGAAATGACTTCCCTTTGGGGGTGTGTGTGTGAGAAATTTTCCTTGGGTTCTGGAGGAGTCCTTAATACCAGTAAGCAAGTCACAGCTGTGGTACGTCCAGGCCAAGAGCAATTGATTATTGTTATATTTTTCTTACCCTGTCTTTCTTGTTGCTGTTGTCTTTGGATGAAGTCAAAATTCTCTTTTCAACGTATCTTTAGAGTGCAACTGAACTTGAAAGAATCCTACTTGTGGGCATTGGTGGCTATTTCACCAAATGGCACTGTTTTCATTTTGCAGGCATTTCCTCTGTGGTTTGATACTCAAGGCCTGGAGAGCCTATGTGTGCCAGCAGCAAGCGGAGAGGAGCAAATACTGTGTTGCAGAGTCTCATGGTAAGTGAAGTGATGGTAACTGTCTTTATTTGGGGACATACTGAGATGGGAGTTTCCAAGGGGAACATTCCCCCAGAATCTGTGTTCCCTGTGCTCCCCCAGGCCCTGGCAGGACAGTGCTTACAGGAGCAGATGGCTGGAGCTGGCAGGGGGATTCCCTGGGAGGCACTATGGTGTAGCTACACAGTTATTTAGGGATGCCACTGGATAAGCTTAAGGGCCTCTCCATCTGCTCTGGATGGCAGTGTTTGTTTCTGAGGGGGTGGTTTGGTTGGTTTTATCATCTGTTTGGTTTATTTTTTTTAACTTCATATGTGTTCAAATATGTTTTTGATGGAACATATTATTGGAATTCTCTATCAACTGTGGCTACAGACATTAGACAATAATTCCCTGTGGCATTAACTGCACTGATTTTACCTGAATTCACTGTTCCTTCCAACCTGTATCTTACAATTTAAAAGAAGCCCAAGCTTTTGAAGTGCCCCTGGTCTTATTGTGTAGATTCTGCTCTGCAATGGATTTGTCTTGGAGCTGTCTGTATTGGTTGCAATAGTTTTGTTATGAGCTGATTTGCAAAATAAGTTAACTGGTCTCCTTGCACATGAATGTAGCCTCAGAGTATCAGAGCCTGGCACCTTTGGACACAAACTGAGAAGCCATTTAGACTTCCTTTCTCACTGAGGGAGGCCTGAGTATTTAAGGCAGAAGCTGTGTGTTACTTAGTCATAAGCAGAGAAAAGTGACCTGGTTTAAGGTAGGTTAATGTTTGATTCACAAAGAAATCTTAAAAAAAAGTTTGTTTGTTTGTTTGTTTTTTTATGTGTAAGTGTGAAGGGGCACAGAATCAGTGATGTTTTCTTCTGACAACTTTGCTTCAATAGTGTCAGTTCTGACCAGCCAGGCTGCTGCGAGGACAAAGTGCAGCACACTGCATAAAGTGGTAAACTGGAATTTGTGACACCACTTCTGTTTTTAGCTGCATGACCAGCCTGCTAAATAAACTTGGCTTGTTTCTGGTTGATTTCTCTGCTTGTACTAGAGGATAACTCCTGAAAAGCTACTGATGAACCTGATGAACTTTTTTTGTTTGAAAACCAACCAAAGAAAATCATGTAATTCTTCCCCACTAAGGTCATTAGTGAGTATTGTTACACATTATATACCCTGTAAGCACTGAAGACAAAGCAGTGCCATTGTCTGATGGTTCATGCTGCCCTGAGCCGGTGGCATGGATGGTGCTGTCAGCGATTCTGGGACCGGGCAGTGTGACACCCTCGCCCAGGCTGAGCTTCCCTGTCATTTCAGAGCCTTCCACAAGGTGTCCCTGCAGGTTGAGGGGACAGGAGTCCTGGAGAGCTGTTCAAACGTGCCAGGTTCCTGTGTGAAATTAAACTGCTGTCGTTTTTTTTTGTTGTTGTGCACAGCAAAGAAGCAAAAGCTGCTCAGGACCTGGCAGTGCTGGCTGGTTTATGTTGATGTTCAAAGGACAAAACGTGGGATGCAGTCTGTGGCACTGACATTCAGGGAAAGAAGCTGTCTGCGGTAAGGATGGGGTGGAAACAGGCACTGACCATGAGGCCATGGCTTTTACCTGGATTGTGTTACCTTTTCCTGCAGTGACTTTGTTCCGTGTTTGATTAAAAGTTACTTTATTTTTCTTTTTGGTGTATATGAGTTCTTCTGGCACACCCATAGACTGTGAATTTAAGAGACCTTATAGCAGCAGCCTTCCAATAACCAACAGGAGCCTACAGGAAGGCTGGAGAGGGACTTTTTCCAAAGGCACTCAGTGAGAGGACAAGAGGGAATGGCTTTAAGCTGAACAGGGTAGATCTAGATTGGATATTAGGAAGAAATGCTTTTCTGTGAGCGTGGTGAGGCCCTGGCACAGGTTTCCCAGAGAAGCTGTGGCTGCCTCATCCCTGGAAGTGTTCCAGGCCAGGTTGGACAGGGCTTGGATCAACCTGGGCTAGTGGAAGGTGTCCCTGCCCATGGCAGGGGGTTGGAATGAGATGATCTTTGAGATCCCTTCCAACCCACACTGTTCTGTGAGGAGAACGTGATTTCTTGCACAGAATTATGGCACCTGTGTTTGAACACCTCTGTAATGTTGTTTTGGCAGCGTTTCATGGGCAGTGTGGAGAAGACAACACTACCAGAAATGCACTGGACATCAAATGAATATCTTGGCTCTGCAGCACTGGGCCCAGAGCCTGCAATTTCGAGTAAGTCCCAGGAGCTTCAGCTACTGTTCAACATTTGTAATGTTTAAGTTGCCCACATGTGAAAATGTTGCAGATGAATAAAAATTAGGCCTTGTATTAATTTACTTTGCAAATTGCAGTACTTATGGTGCAGTAGCATATCAGGACATGAGCAAATGGAATGAAGCTGCATCAGGGCAAGTTCAGATTGCAAGTTCATTGCTTGTGGCTTTCACCTTTAGAACTTACGTGGAATTTCCTATTGTCTGTGTGTTCTTCCTCTTCTCTGTTCTAGTTCCCTAATCTTGTCCGGTTTTTCTCCTTACTGCTCTCCCTCAATTCTTCTGTCAGGCTTGGTTGCAGTGGCGAGAGCTGTATTTGCACAGCCAGAATGAGAAGCAGAAGGAGACCAGGGCAGCCACTCACCATCGGCACTGGGAATTGAGGAGATGCCTGGGAGCATGGCTGGGATACTTAAACCTCCACAGAGTGAAGAAACGTCAGAATGGTGAGTGAGGATAGACCAGGGCTCAGCCCCTTTGCTTAGGGCACACTGAAGGGGTTTTCTGTTCTAGGAGACACTGCAGTCTCTGCCCAACAGGTGATGAGATGCAGCTTGGGCTGCACAGTGTGACAGCCCTGGCTGGCTGAGGTTGTACAGGGAACCACAGGGGACATCACCTGCCTTCCATGTGATTGAAGAGGAAATGCTGTGCTGTTCCCTCGATGCAAACTTGCACGTTGTCTGTTCTATTCTAACTGGGATACCTGTGAGAAGGATTTTGAGCAGTCTATGGATTTTCTGGATAATCAGACAAATCACAACTCATACAGGATGGTAAAGGTTATTATACCTGTTCTTTTGTTTCTTCCCTTGAAGTTCTGATATTTGTGTGAATTGCCTTTGGATTGGTGGTAATGGAAAAGAATCCAGCTTGGATAACTAGGAACTAGTGCTGGGAGTATTCTGAAATATGAGCAAGCTTGCGTGTGTTGAACAAGTGACACAGTAACTTCCCCTCCTTAAGTCAGTGCAGTAGGTCACTGCCTTAAAACTGCCTTTGTGATCAATAGGAGGAATATAATCCATAGCTGAGTGTTCATGGGAATTCTTGCCACCATTTTTCGGTGTTAGAGCTCCTGTCACTTCAGAACCAGTGGCTTAGATGCCATGATCTTGCCTGGGACAGAACAAGGCAGGAATAATTTGTGTTTGTTTTCCAGAGCTGGCCCAGGAGCTTCACCGGAGCCGGACGCTCCGGCGCTATTTCTCCGACTGGCGGCAGTTGTTGGAGTGCAAGAGAAGAATTCATGCTCACCAAAGGGACTTGGAAAAGAAAGCAGCAAGGATTGCCTTATGGAGAGTCTTTGCACACTGGAAGCATTGTATCCCATCTGTATTTACTCCCTAGCACAGACAGGTTAAAAGCATTCCCGCGGGGGAAAGATCCAGTTAATAAGCAGGAATGTTGTGCAGCAGCGTGGGTGACAACAAACATGTTATCATTGGAAAGATGTGTGTAATGCCATACTAACAATTAATTAACCTGCTGCAATTACAGGATGTTAGCATGTTGACGCCTGAGAGCCTGCAGAAGATAATTTAAGGTTGTACAGGAATTCCTTAACAGTGAATCAGAAATCCATTGTGATAAGCCATCAAAATCAAAAAACCCCTGACTTTAGTCAAAACTACTGCTGATAACAGTGCTGGAAATGCAACTATTGCAGCAAATTTAGATGGAGATGTAGTGCCCCTCTGTGGGAGAAGGTTGTGTGTTTGTTGGGATGGATGCCTCTGTGTAAAAGGTACTTTAACTCAGTGACAGATGTTGTGCTGTGTGTGGAAGAGTCTCAGCAGCGTGAGCTGGCTGAAGAGCACTACAGACATCACCTGCTGGTAAGAGCACTCGTGTCAGGTGGAAGGGGCTGTGGGGAGTGTCCCTGTAATGCTGACAGTGGTGTGTGGGTGTTCAGTGAGAGATGCCACAGCGAGTTTGGATTGGGCATCAGGTTTCTAAATTTTAACTATTCTGGAAACTTCCAGTTGAATACAAATGGGGAAACTGTGCTGCTCTCCAGAACAATTGTTCTTCCAGTTGGGAAGCTGGAGAAGTGACAGTTTGTGAAAGGAAAGGGATGCCTTGCTTTGATGACAAGTTCACAAATCCTGGCTATTCTGAGGAATAGCATCAAACACATATTGTCTGTAAGGAGCAGCCAGCTCTAAACTTCCCTGATTTGGATTATAGAAAAGTTGTGTATGTTTCTTGTTGTTACAGAAACTTGGCTTTAAGGGTCTTTGGCAGAATGTTGTGAACGCTCGTCTTCAGAGAATGAGAAAAAACCTGTCACACCGTCAGCACCAAGTTACGGTGAGTTTGACTCTTGTTCTTGTGTTAGTTTCTCTTGAGCTGTCCTATCAACTTCCACATTCACCTACAAAGTACTTTTTCATTACATCAGCTTTGTTCCTAAATACTGATAACCACAGAAAATCTCCTGTGTAAGTCAGCTGCCACTCTTAGATACATTTATGTAGTTTTCTGGTTTTTATGTTTATGGTGATTTTTTTCTTTTACTGGAAAAATTCATAGCAGGTTATTGAGCAGGTTTGGTACGTGAAGCAGTGCAGGAGGCAACCACTGCAGTATGCAGTTTCAGTAGAACTTGAATAATTTATTTCTCTGCATTCTTCTCCTCACTTGATATCTATGGGGGTTTTTTGTGTCTGTCTTCTTTTATTTCAGGTGCTGCAGAGGTTCTGGAACCGTTGGAAGTGCCATTTGGAAGAGAAGGAGGAACAACAGCAACAGGCCTTAACATTAGTGGCTCATGTCCGTTATAGGTACCCAGAGAAACATTAATGTAAACTTCTACAAATGTGGAGTTTGTGGGCCTTTGGTTCTCTTTTAAAGTCTGGTGATACTTTGGGAGCATGGCCATTTTGATGCCAATAGCTCTGATATTTTCTCTGAGTAATGAACAGTTTACATCTCCTGCTTCTCTGTGGAATGTGAGAGGGAGATTGGTTAAGCCAAGCTCTGAGGCTTGTTTGGATTTAAGAGCTGGACTATATCAGAGTAATGACCTATCTGCTGCCTGGTTGCTAAAGAAGGCTTGCATGATTTGAAAATCAAGTAACTGCTTAAGCTGTAGATGGATTGGCTGTTTGACTTCCATGAAAGCAGTGTGTTTTCTGAAGGAGTTCTCTCCTATGCTGACATTCTCCCTTTTTACCTGCAGGAGGGTGTTGATGAGACGGGTGTTTGACACGTGGCTGCTGAAGGCCTGCAAGCTGCAGGAGGATCGAATGGGGGAGGAGAGGGTAAATGCAACTCTCTTACCTGCCCTTGCTTAGGAAATAGAGGGGGTGATTTCTTACTCACTGTCTGTGAACATGAGCTAGCATGAGATGGACTTGGGTGTCGTAAATTTCCTGTTCTCTGGTGGGGAGATCAAATCAGAGGAAACTCTCACACCGTCATTTTCATAGTTACTTCACTGAAACAATAATAGTAATTAAAGGACCAACCCCAGCCTATTTAAGAAGTCTGGGGTAGTACTGACAAATTAGTTGTTTCTATGTAGGTGTCCATAAAGTTCCTTAAGGAGTCCTTCATTTCCTAAGATGTGTGTGTGTATATATATATATATATATATATGTATTTGTAATCCTGGAGTCTTTATATGTAGAACCACTGTCTCTTTTTATGTGGTCTATTCCACAACTCCAAGTTTTTGGTAGTGTAGGTGCCCTTGTGCAGATATGGCTGGCTCTTGGTGGTGGGAGATTATCAGCTCTTGTGAATTCAACAGGACTGGTTTCTGGGGCTTATCGGTTCTTGGGAGCCCTTCACATGCTATTAACCAGTTTGTAGTTTTCCCCTCTTTGCTCTGCTGGTTTCTGGTGACAGTTCCTCCCCCCACATGCACACAGGAACCTGTAGAACATGTTAAATAACCTCACAGCAAAGGGCCTTTGGTGTGTTCCTTGCTGTTTAACCTGAGGAGAGGAAAACAGCATTGGACAGTTCTGTGCCTATCATCTTTAAGGATTGTCTTCTTCTGTTTTAAGTGTCCTGTGTCAGGTATTCATTGCCACCTTCCTTCCACCTTAGGCTGTGCTTCATTTTGAGAGGCAACTGTTGCGCAGTTTCTGGTTCTCCTGGCGCAGAAGAACAGTGGCATGTTTGGAGGAGCAGGAGGCCTTGGCTCATGCCAGAGACCACTACAGTAACCTCCTGAAGCTGAAGGCCTTCTGTCTCTGGAAGCAAAGTACTCAGGAGAGAAAAGCAGAGTAAGAAGATGATTTTTTTTAAAAGGGAGAGAGGTTTGGATTGGCCCTATGGTTGCCTACTAAGGACAAACAGCATTTAATTCACAATGATGCTGACTCCTTATTTGTGCTTTGGAGCCTACTAGTTTGTGTTTCAGCAAATGACTTACTGAAAATAACAAGTGTGGACTCAAGTCTGTGCTAGAAGAGTTCAGTAACATGGATTGCATTGTAGGAGAAATAATTATTTTTCTTATAGGAGGCTCAAAGAGATGCAAGCCTTAAGATTTCACTGTTCAAAGTGTCTGCAGAAGACTTGGAACAAGTGGAGGGAGGTGAGAGAGTTAAGAGATGGGGAAGAATTCTTTTTTATGTTCAGATTGCTTGTACCCATATGGCTAGAAATTAAATTGTTTATTTTAAACACTAGTCAGTCCTAGGCTGCCCTCCCTTTCCAGGTGGGTAAAACTAGTTCAGTGTGGGTGGAACAGTAGAGGAAGGGGAGGGAGCTCTTTGACTTCTTGTTCATGTGTCTAGATATGGTGAGAATGGGTTTATAGTTTAGAAGCACCTGGGAGTGTAACCAGAGTCAGATGATGAAATTGTCCCTACCCAGTACTCTGTGTGTCCTTCTCCAAACTTCAAGTTGGAAGTTTGCAGCCAGGCCTTTGTGTGTGGCCTGTAGTTTTGTGCAGGTTGTAGCAGACCCTGTCACAGGGTACTTTCATGCTGGGCCTTTTCTTACCACGATGAGATGTACCAGGTGTGCCCTGCAGCATGTTGTGAGAGTCTGTGAGAAATGTTGCAGTTGGAACTTGTATGTTGGTGCAGACTTGTTAACCTGAGTGAACTGAATCAGTCTTCAAGAGGATTCCTACAAAGGGCAGGAAAAATCCCACCTCAACTAGACCTTTTGGAGGAATAGCAGAGTGCAGCACCAATTTGAGTGAAAACTGTTAGAGCAGGATAAAGAATTGATGTTTCCCCAGAGACTGGGAATGGTGCTTTTGCCTCTTCTCTCTGCCTGTTTTCCCTCCTTCGTGTGTATGCATCTTCGGGGTTTTTCCCTTCCCTCCTTGCAGTATGTGGGACATCAGCGTGAGAAATGGAGGAAGCTGGTGCGAGCAGATCTGCACTATCGACAGACACTGCTGGGCAAGACCTTGGCAGCCTGGAAGGTAGGAAGAAATGTCCCTTTCCCTGAGGCACTTGTCTGGCTGTGCTTCTCCTGTGAGAGCTGAGGAGCTGCCACACTGCTTCACTCCAGGCACCAAGTGGGGAAGGTGGAATGCAGGCTGTTGTAGTTAGGGCTGTGTAAGCTCTAGCAGTGCTTTGTGGAGCATAACCAGTGAAATCCCGTGGCTTTGGTGAAGGGTACATCACAGGGAGCAGTAACTAGGGAGTGTGTTTCCACCGTTACTCTCCTGAGCTGCTACTTGGAGATTCTAGATGCTGCCTCTCCTCAGAGGTGTTAGCAGGTGAGGGAGATTTACCTCTCAATGCTTTTTTTTTTGCAGAGTTACCAACAGAACGTACGATGCATTCTGTACCGAGTAGCTGAAAAGGAGGAGGAGCACACCAGACTGCTGCTGGGGTGAGCTTTCCTTGGGCAGCGTGGGAGAAGGGACTGCACTGCAGGCGAATTCATTACTTGCTTTCACTGCCACCTTTGGAACTTTTTGAGTGTTCAGTGCTGGGAGTTGACTCTGCCATGCATTAGTATTTCCATGCAGGTCATCCAGTTAAAAGAAATCAACCTCTTCCTGTTTGCTTGGTTATTTTTTTAAATCTCTGTTTAGTCCTGTGAGAGTCAGCCGGTAACAAACTGTGTTGTTCCCTGCAGTGCATGGATTCTGTTATGGTGATAAAGCAGCCTGGAAGATGTAGTCTGTCTTCTATTAGTGAGGAGAGTGATTAAAGATACTACCACACTGCATGGGTTGTAGTTACTTTAGTTTTAATTACCTTATTTGTTTTAATGCTATACAACCTGAGTCACTTGCAGAGCCTGACTGGCTGAGCTCTGGATTTCAGTGTTCTGTTTTGCACTGCCTTCTCTTCAGGAGAGTCCTGAACAGGCAGAAGGTGATTTGCATGACTGAGTTTATAGAGGCAGCTAGTTTTGGTTCCCTTGTGAGTAGGAAGGTGCCAAATAAACAAGTGAGAATCATTCTTAATGGGTTTTGTTTGGTTTTACATTATTTTGTATATTTTTGCCTCCAGGCAGATTCTGTCTATGTGGAGAGAAAATGCCCTTGCTTTTATACAGGAAGCCAAGGCAAGAGCTCGGGCAGATGAGCACTACAGGAGGGCAGTCCTGTCAAAGGTAGGGTGTGCACAGCAGCTACCAAGGGGTCAGTACAGGTGCTGGTTCAGGGCAGGGCTCAGGGAATGCAATTAGAACAACCAAAAACTTAATCTGAGAGTCGCTACTAAGAAAGGTCTAAAAACTGAGAACCTCATCTTGTTTTTACGGGTGTCTCTGAAACTTGTCTGAGTAAGCCCACAATTTTTCCTCTTCCTTTCTTTCTCCTTATTTCTTAGCAGGAAGGGAAAACCAGTAGTATGATGTAGCATAGTAATACTGGTGAGGTGGAGCAGCAGGATGAGTGGATGGAAAAGAAGAATGCCTTGAAAAATGCCAGGGGGACCCTCTGAAATACTGCTGTGTTTAATTTGTGGGAAATTTTCACCCTCTTGCTGAGCCTTATGTGAAAAATTAGATGGAAATGGTTCTGTTGGCAGCAATGGGGAGTATTTTGCCTGCCCTTCCATTGCAGTGCCAGTCTGTGTCATGCCCTGTTTGCGTGGTGTGTTTAGGTGTTGCTGCAGTGGAGACACACGGCCCGGCTGCGAGCGTGTCACCGCCAGGAGAAGGTGACAGCTGTGATGGAGGCCAGAAAACATCTGGGTGGAGGTGAGCTGATGGAGATACTGATCTCTCAGAAGACCTTGTTATCTGTGTACTGGCCAAGGTCAGTCTGTTGTGTCATCTGTGCAGATGAAGTGACTGGATGGTCTGTTAGCTTACAAAGAACTCCGGTAATCTGCTGAAGGCAGCTTGCGTGGATTCTGCTTCTCTGTTGGTTCCTTGTCTGTATAAGGGATGGTAACACTTCCTTCCTCAAAGCAATTTCCCATGACTAATTTTGAGAAGCTCAGACATCTGTTTTGAGGGCAGTGCAATATTACTGCTTGAAGGCCCTCAAACTCTGCAAACATTTTCGTGGTACCAGCTGCATTCTTGACATGAAGGCTCTGAAGCACAGAGGGCAAATGTTTTCCTAAAGGTTATAAAGAATGTAAGTGGCAGCAGGGAGGACTTGCAAGCCACAGCTCACTGTCTGTTACCTGATGTGTGTTTCACAATTATTCCTTATAGTGAATACTGTCAGTGCTGGGTGTTGTCCATGTTTACTATTGCTGAAACAGTCTGGAAGAGCAGCTGATCACCTGATACTCTGAAATTAATTGTCTCCTTTTGGTACAAGAGTTAATTTATCTTCTCTTAACAGTGCATTTGCAGACCCTGTTTCTTCATTGGAAGGAATTAACAAGGCAGTGTCTGATGCTGAGGGCTCAGCACCTCAGGGCAGTACAGCACCACCAGCAGCACCTGCTCCACAAGTACCTGAGGAAATGGAAAAATTATCGTCAGCAGTGCCTTGAGAAAAGGGTGAGAAGGATCAGCAGCCTCCCCAGCCTATGGGAAGTGACGTGTGCAGGAGCAGCCGTGTGCCCTGGAGAAGGGAATGACAGTCTTGGCTGAGGAGCAGCATGACAGCCTTATGTGCTGAGGAGGAAGGAACATGCCTGTGTCTCGCCTGAACAAACTGATAGAAGTAACAGACTTAACAAGAGATGACAAGCTGAGCTTGACATGGATGGGCCATTTACTGTGAATGCAATCCTGGCTGGACTCAGACACTTGCACAGGGGGTTACACTGTAGGGCACGTGGGTGTTGAGGGTGACCTCAGCAGAACAAAGGGAGGCTGATAAAAGCTGTTTGGTAGAGCTGTTCTGCTCTAGCAATGTTTGACTCAGATACATGAGGTTTGCCTGCAATGACTCAGTATTTTGGTTGCCTTGCAGCTGCTGCAGAGGCTGGGGGATCACCTAATGACTCGAAGGCTTTGCTCTGCTTCCTTTTCTTGCTGGAAGGCACGGGTAAGGAATTTTCCCCTGGGGAGATCCCTTGCTAATCCTTATCCATTCTTCTCCTCTATGTTCTGTTTACACAAGGACCAAAAAAGGTTTATATTTAAACATTTTCAGGAAGTTTTGGTTCTACTAGCACGAGACACACCTTGTCATAGACTGGGTAAACTGAGTAGGTTTTTCTGCTCTGGCTTTGCCAGCATTTCTTCTTTGGTTGATACTTTGGCTGGTGTGGGCTGTGTGAACTCCTAACCTGGTTGCTGTGCATTATTTTTTTCCCTGACAGCTGTTGCAGCAGCAATGGGAGAAGCAGCAGACAGTGCAGGCACTGTGGCACTGGTCCCTGTCAGTGCAGAGGAAGGTAAGGGGTTTGTGGGGCAGGGGCAGTGAGCCTATAGATGTGCAGATCAGGGACAGATCTGAACTGCAGTCAGCACAGTACACTGAGTACCTGCTTCTTCTCGTCTTTAGGGTGCTGTACGTTATTTTGGGATGCTGGAAAACTGTCCTTAAATTCTTAGCCAATTAAAAAATAAATATGTGTTTTACCCCATCCAGCCTCAGGTGATTTAAATCCCTGTCCCTTTGTCCTTGTGGCAGTGTCCTATTGCTGTAGCTCTGTCTATTCCTATCCTGTGGAAGGGAGAGTGTTCCTGTCTGCAGGGGGAGTCCCTGGCCTGGAATCTGTCTGTGTAACACTCCCAGCTCTCTCTTGTTCCTGTTGCAGGTATTTGATGCTTGGCTCACATTTGCAAAGGAGCAACAGGAGAAGAAAGATGGCATTGAAAAAGGCACAGGAGTTCACCACACAGCTTCTCTGAGAGAAGGGGGAACCTGGGCCTTGAGAAACTCCAGTGGCATGCAACAGTTGCAGGATCAGCTCCAAGCCCAGCACCAGCTGCAGGTGAAAGAGGGAAGTGTTTGCTCAGATACATCAGAACTGGGCTGCTCTGGTCTCTGCTCTGTGTGGGGATGTGTTTGTGTGCATGTCTGTATCTTGGAGCCCCACATCCAGCTGTTGTTTGGATCCCACATACACTATTGCCTGTGGTTCAAAGCATTTCATTCAGCTGAGACTGGAGCACTTCACACTCGTGTTGCTAATTGGGAACCTTCTTAATGGAACAATTTCAAAACTGTCCAACTCCTGCCATAGATAATATTCCTGGATGAAACCTCTGCATGTGACTAGGGTCTGGTCTCTGAATTCTGTGCCAGAATGAAGCATTAGAGGCTGCATCTGATCCTGTCTTAGCTTTAGCTCTGCTTGTACCTTCAAATGTGGGCTTATGTCACTTCTGCCTTTGAGTATGAGCCCAGTCCTGTGTGTGAAAAGGAAGATAGGGATGCCTGTATTGATTGCTCTCTTTCTGCTTCTGGGCAGCCTTCCCAGCTCTATTCCAGGTTTCCAAGACACCAGTTGTTCCATTTGCTGTCATGTGCAGCTTGCCTTGCTGCAGAAGTACCCAATTCTTCTTGCCCAAATGTTACCACAGTAACCTCTTAATTTAGCTGCTGTGGCTGTGAGGTCATCACAAGTCTCGTTTCCTTCTGCAGTGTCCTCCTCCCTGGGGGATGTGGTGTTGCTCTTGCTCTCAGCCGTCACATCTCTGCTGTTCTTTGTGTTGGCAGGCAGCCCACAACCCTCCCCACTTTGTGTACTGCTGTTCCATGCTGTGGAAACAGAAGGCTCTCTCCAAGAAATTAAATAAACCTTGTTCTTTTCTGCCACATCTAAAGAAGCAGGTGACATTTAGGAGGCCTGATGTTAGCCCTGAGACAGGAGGACATTCAGCAGAGGAAGAGCCGTGGCCTTCAAAATGCAGACATCTAGCACTGCACCCTGCTGATGGGGGCTCAGTTCTCAGTGATCTGTGAGTGTAAACTTGTAGTGCCTCCCCCATTTCTCTGGCATATGTGTAGCTTTGCCTATGTGTAGTCCACCTAAGTGTGCCTCATTTTTGTGTTTCCAAGTTTTCACACTGATGACTTAGTTTCATGCGCTCTCCTTAACTCTTTTCTCTGACCCTGCATCATATGGCTGGTGGTGCAATGACAAAGAGCTGCTGTGAAATGCAAACATCAGCCCACACATAATGGAGGAATTTGTGACTTTATAGTTGCATATCAGCAACAGGTAGAAGCAGCTCAGCTGTAGACCTTCACTGTGTGTTTCTCAAGATACAGCTGAGTTCATGGAGTGTTGCTCATTTGTCATAGGAACATTTACACAGAGGAACATTTGAAAGGTATCTGTTGTGGGACTTTGGCCATCAGCAGAGCTTGTCTTGCCCAAGTGACCTAGAGCTGTCACTGAACTCTTGATTTTTTTCACTGAAGTCATGTATAAGCTCTGATGAAGTGATAAACATCAAAATCCTGGCTATACAGAAGCTGAACTTTCATCTTGCCCCTTTCTTTTCCCTGGGGAAGCTTTTCCTTAAAAAAATTCCTACTGATCACGGGGCAGTTACAAGGAATAATCTTCCATGAAGCTTCTCAGTCCGGGACAGGAACCCTACAGGGAAATAAGATGGTAACTTCACATTGCTTTAAGCTTGTATGTGCTGCCAAAAGAAGTGTTTCTGCCCTGTTCAGTTGTGTCCCTTCCACCCCTCCCCATGTGGGCACAACCATTCACATGGTGAACCAGATTGTCACATCAATGCAGGTGGAAATTTAGTCTGTAGGAATTATTATTGCATGCAAGGGGAATGTTGCAGAGCAGGGATGAATGATGAAACAGAACTGTTTCTTTAGTTGCAATGGCAGCTTATGCCAATTTAAAATAATCCTGAATCTGAGGCATTATTTTGTTTTTCTTTTCAGAAATGCTATTCAACGAGCCAGGTTACAACCACAGAGGCCTGACTTCCTTCTGGAATCTCTAGAAAGCAAGGAACTGCTGGGACCTCCTTTTGCTAGGTAGAAAATCTGTTTTTAGAAGGAAAGGGGGTGCCTTACAGTAGGCACAGTGAGGCAGCTGACTGGGGAGCTGCATGCAAGGGAATTACAAGATCCTCCCTTTATTTCCACTGACGGCAAAGGACAAGACCAACAGATTGTACTGTATAGTGACCTCATCCTTCTCTTTTACAGGTCAGAGGGGCCCTTTCAGCAAACACCTGTGAATAAATGTTCTGCACAGACTGGCACCTTGCTGCAGACACCTCGCCTGGAGGGCAGCACCTGTAAATGTCTGTCTCAGACAGGCAGTGCCGCTCATTCCTGTCCCACTCTTCCACGTGCTGCTCTCCCCTCTCTCCCACTGTGGACTCCAGATGTGCCCCGTGCTGGGCAGGGCCCAGAGCTCTGGTCTCCTGCCTCTTTCATGCCCCAAATGACAGCTGGATCGGAGCAGGTGAGTGTGCTGCTGAAGGAACAGTCGGTGTGTGCACTGAGCTGCTGTCAGCAGGCATGTTTGCTTGTTGCTGTGCTTTCCTGTGGCTCTTCTGAACTGCCCAGCTGGATGTTGAGCTGTTCTTGTTCTAGCTGTCATGTTTAAAGCTGACCAAATGCACTGTTTCTGAATGCCCAAGAACTGTGTATCCCTAGACTGAAGCAATCCATATGTGTTGCACTGTAATTCAGGCATTTTTATCCAGTGGTCTTTCTACTCAGATCTTTTCCTGGCAACTGACTTGAGGGAGCTGCCCCTTCAGAGCTCAGAGCAGTTACAGTTGGCCATCTAGATTTACAGGGTTTTAAGAATAACTCAGCTTAGGAGCAGAGGCTGTGTCTGAGAGGCTCAAAAAATTGGAATTCACTTTACCTGCAAGTCAGTGCTTGCATTTTAAACTCCCTTGTTCCACACAGAATGGGAGGGCTAATATTGATGTAATGTCTCTATGCTGGAAATGAAAGAGCCCATTTTTTAAGCTCTGCTTTTTCTGTGGCACTATATGAGAGGGGCTGAGTGAGTACAGGGGTTGTCTGAGTGGGGTAGGTCAGGTGCATCCTACTTATAGGGCTTAGTCAAGAAAACCCTTTGAGGAGAAACCCAGTATCCTTCTGGCCTTGTAGAGAGGAGGTCAGCCTGTGCGTGGTCACAAAGGAACCCATTCCCAAGACTCCCAACAGAACTCTGTGGAGAAGAAGTTGGGGCCAAATTTGCAGCCACGTCTGCTGTCACCTGAAGAGTTGGTGAGACAGTGGAGTCACCAAACTGCAGGTAGGTCCTCAGATCTGAACTGTAGCAGTTCTGCAGCCTCCTCTAATACATGCAAGACTGGAAGTCACCTCCCCAAAATGGACAGGAGACAAGGCAGTCTTGTATGCCGGGAAAGGGTATCGGTGTTCTTCTTTGGGATGGTAATACAGTTGTGTGGGTTCTGCTGAATCTGGGGGGTAAAGCCCTGTTCTAGGCATTGAAGGGTGGCAACTGCTTAGGGTTTGCTTCTTTTAGCAAGAATGTGCTCAGTGCTGGGGCAGAGTTTGCTTCAGGAGGGAAGAGTTCACCCAGTAAGGCTCTCTGAGAGCTCCCTGTACTGACAGTGTGGGTGTACAGGGGACAGGTGGTGTCTGAGCACCTCTCACTGGGGTGTTTTTAATGGCATAAAGGCATGAAATTTCTGTTCTGCAGGACTAGACTTTGCTACCTAATTACTTCTAGACTAGATATAAACTACTAAATCCTGAATAGACCAAAACAGTCTTTGTAGTACTAAACCATTCACCAGAGCACTTCTTATCTGGTGTGTATTCAACCTGAGCCTTCAGAGCTTGTACTGCTCTCTCTGTACCTGACCTTTTGGGTGAACAGGTACATGTCACAGGGTCACAAACCATATGAGGACTCAGGAGGGTTTTTTCCTGCCTATTAAAAATGTTTCCTGTTTCTTTGATAAGAAGAAACAGTGGATGTCTGTTCTACTCCCACTGCTTGTGCCTTGTATCTTCCATCCAGCAGAAGGGGAGGAGAGGGAGCACAGTTCCAGAGAAGAAATGGCTTTGCAGAGAAAGGTGGAGGTTGAACTCCAACACATCCAGCAGCAGATGCAGTACTACTACAGCAGGAAGCTGGAGCTCAGGTATGTTCAAAGGCCCTTTAGCCAGCCCTTCTTTGTGTTGTCAACTCAGTGCTGCACTATTTGTATGCATCTACCCTGAAAATAGTCCGTCTGTTCACAGTAGAACTGTGAATGGAACAGAGAAAAGTTCTAGAGGTTTTTAATTTCTCCTTTTGACTTCCCTCCAGGTTAAAGGGAGTATGTGCATAACTTCTTCTGTAGTCAGCAAGTGGTTTAATTATACCTTTGGCAGCTCTTGGAGAAGCATGTCAGAGATATCACAGTGTAATCTGAATGCAGGATAAATTAATTGGGCAGAGCAGCTGAAATTTAGCTTTTAGATCTTTTATCAAGAGGAATGAAGACTGAGCTTTTCCAACTGTCAATTAAAAAATAAATATGGCTGGTATTTGATAACTGCTCTACTAGAACAAGACAACACAAAATTGCTTAAAAGAAAATGAGGCTTGGAGGGGATTTAATTGTCAGGAAAGGAAGAAGTCAGTGACTAGAAGTAGGAGATGGAGACAACATTTTTTTCAGATTCCTTTGCTTTGCAGCATCCTTTTTTCTTTCCACTTTTTAAAAAGATTTTAACCATTCACAGGTTTGAGACAAAAAATTGGGTGTTATTGCAAGTATCAGTTGCAAGTCTAAGTTGGCTTAGACCATTGAGCTCTTAAGTGGAGTAAAAATCCTTCTAATCCATTTTATCAGGTCCTGTCAGCAGCAGGCAGAGATTCTGCAGCAGTGGCTGGAACTGAGCTCAGGACCAGGAGCCCGAGCTGGTGTGCAAGGAATTCAGGAAGAGCTGGGTCAGGTGTGTACAAATCAAACTGGAGCTACTGAAGTGATTATCACTGCTCTGCACTCAGCCTAAAGGCTGATGGCAGCTGGGAGGAACTGTGTACTAAGATGTTGGTAAAATGCCAAGGGAAGGGGAACTTGTCGGCAGAAATGGGCTGATGAGAACAGGCCCTGGAGATGCATCTTCCTGTTTGCTCAGAAATGCAGCTCCAGCTCCAACAGACCTCTCTGAGGCTATTTCCAAGCTACAGATCAGGCTTTAGGAGGTTCAGTCTCAAAATTTTGTCTGCAATTTCTCAAGACAGTTTCCCTGTGTGCAGCCTGCACCAACACTGTCCCCACGTTCCATACACCAGGCGTGGGACTGCTCTGGTACCTCTGAATCCACAGCCAGTACTGAGCTGTCCCTGAACTGGCTCTAAGTGGGATAACAAAAGTGCTGCCTGGCTGTACAAACAGCTCGTGCTCTTCTCTCCCTTGCAGCTGCGGGTGAGGATCAGCTCTCTGAGCAAAGCCCAGCTGACGGACAGACAGCACGTGAAGAGCCTGCTCGTCCGCCTGCGGGAGATCCAGCTTGCCCTGGATCTGTAACGCCTCTGAACCAACCTTCCAGCTCAGGGGTAGGAATTTTTGCCCCTTTGATAGCAGGGGAGGATGGAAGAGATGTGTGCATTCACTTAGTTCTATGTACAGCATTTATATTTGATAAATTAAGTTAAAATATTTTTACTTGTTTTGTTGTTACTGAAGCTGATTAAAAACCACATTGGAGCTCCATCTACCTCATGCTGCACTTGCAATACCTAGTTTAGGTTACTCTGTCGTGCCAGAAAGGTAAGCAACACAGATAAGACTCTTTATTTCAAAATGTTTGCAATTAAATGAGTTCATGTCAGTAAGTCATACACTTTGACATACAAAAATACCGTGCTACTGATACAGTTGAATTAAATGGATTCTCCAGGCAGGAGAAATTCACAGCATTATCAGTACCCTCGAGGAACTTTGCTTTCAGTTCTGGGTGTGTTGCTGGCCCTGCATCACAAGCAATGTTGGGTTATTAGCTCGCTCTGCACAGTATTAAAGCCATCCTAAAAACAGCCACTTGCTGGATCCTCTCCTCCTCCTGAGCTTTCCAAAAAAGCAAACATCAGGTAACTCATCCCCCACCACAGGCTAACAGTAACCTTCAGATACTGTGGATGATGATGCTGAGTAGGAAGAAATTAAAGCTTAAACTTCCTTTGGCTGTGTCTGGGTGCCATAGGCCCCAGTGGAAAAGGGGGAAAAGATTCACTTGTCTTTTTCTCTCATCCACTGGAACAACTTTGCTTCCTACTTTAACACAACATTGAAGTTTAATCAAAAATCTCACCCTAACTTTATCCTCTTGGGGTTGATATTTGACTTACTCTTTTCTCACTCTCAAAGGTTTTAAAAAAAAACAACTTTGCATCTGGTACTATACTGCTGCAGGAGTAAACTTGCTAATGCCAAGAAGTTTAACAAGATAGGTGGCTGAGAGCCACTTCAAGCTTTCAAACTCCTCCCTGTGTAAAGTGAGGAAACACTGACTCCTGGAGCCAAATGAATTTTCTCCTGCTTGTCACCCAAACAGCCACCACCATCACCTGACCCAGGGCTGGGCTCCATCACTTAGAGGCAGTTCATCGTCCCTTCCTCCCTGATGACAAGCTGAGCATACAGGACTTGGCAAACTGGACATCTGTACAACAAAATTATATTCTTTTTTCTGCAGTGCATACAAAGAAGATAAGGGTTTCTTTAGGAGATCAGAGCTGGTCAAAGCCTGTCTCCTTGAAGTAGCAGAAAAGTAGCTCAAGCAAGGAAGTACTATGAGAAATCTTTCAGAAAGCAGAAAGGCAGGTTTCATAAGCGCGTCCACTCCAACAAGCTCTGGACAGCACAATCACTTCTAAATGTTTGAGTGCTGGGACTTGAAACAGTTTATTCTCTAAAAACAACTGATACATTGCTTTAAAACTCAATTCCTCTTCACTTTGGCAGCGGTTTCTGTCAGTACCATACAGTGCCACCTGCAACAGATCCAAGGTGTGAGATTTTAACTCTTCTTGATGTGAATCTCAAATTTTACTGTAGATGAAGCTTCAGCACAGAGCTTTCAGCCCCCAGCACATTTGTAGCACTAAGTAAGAGGGCAGAAGTTAGAGCCAGGGTGGGGGGTTTTATATTTTGAATAAGATGAAATTGTTGCCGGTCAAGGGAGGGCCAGGTTGGCACCTGGGAGGCAACATGGGATTTCTTCAAAGAGCCATCATGTTTTTGAACAGTCAGTGCATAGGGCATTTCACTCTGAGCAATAAAAAATGGTCCTGAAGTATCTGAAGCTGTTCTGTAATAGAGAAATTAATTCTTCAATAATTTAGTGACAAAGCAATAACGAAGATACATAGCAGAAAGTAAAAACATATTTTAGTTGCTATCACATTACATAAGAAAAACATTCCCTGTGTCTTCTGACTCCATAATCCAAGAGGTGACATAACTGTCTCTCATACAGACAAAAACTTTAAGGCCTGGAGTAGCAAAATAAACCCATGGATTAGGAATAGGATACACACCTCTGTCTGGGTTTGTTTGTTTTTTAAAAGAAAATCCCAAGATGACAAGTGCTGTTGTCTGGAATGTAGACACAGTGTTTGCAGGTTTAAAATACAGTGCAAAGTCTATTTTTAAAGGGACAATGTCAGGCAAAAGCACTGGAGTTGTTCAGCAGTAGAAAACCTGGCTGAGTGTAACTCTTCCTAGTGATGCTCTTTTGCATGTTTTGCTTTGTTTGGGCTGCGAAGCCACACCAGCCAATTTCACTGTTTGGCTCTGTGTGCATTCACAGGCTGTCTTTATGTAACAAATTCAGCAGAGTTTCTTAGAACAAAATAAATATGAGAACATACTCTTTACTCAAGGTCTGAAAAACAAATATTGCAGCTACAAAGTACAAGGTCTGACTCAGCCTGTCAGTGTCCCTTTAAACACAGGTAATCTCTGCCCCTCCCCAGTGCACCTGCACAGCCTCAGAAGGCTTAAAAGGGACTTAAGAATATAATTATCCTGTGGCACATTGAGGGGAGAACATGAAACAGTACAGGCACAGGGTGGGACAGAAACCTCCATGGGCAACATCTTTAAAGGCAGCTGTACCCGATACATCCATGATCAAACTCAGTTCAGTTTCTACATTCAGCAGCAGGTAAATGTAGAGCAAATACTCTCAAGGTTAACAACAGCACTGGCATCTTCTCCTCACCCAGGTCCTGCTGAGTGATAAGGACTTGTAAAGTGAAACACTCAGTGGTGTGAAAAGAGTCCCTTTGTATAGAAAATCTTCTTGCTGAGACAGTTTCTATAAAGAGCCCAGTGCTTCTCCAAAGCGGATTTTCTGTCCGGCTTTGAGGTTGAATTTGAAGTCCTTGGGTGCCTCAAAGATCAGGACGATCGTGGAGCCTAAATTAAATTCCCCTAAATGTTCCCCTTTCCTCATGGGGATTCCCTCTTTGTTGTTGTTGGATATGAAGCTGAAGTCATTGTAGGAACCTTTAGAGTAACTTGGACTGTTGGTGTGCAAGTCCTGTACAGAGAAGGAAGAAACTGTTACTTGAGGATTTCAGTGTTCACTACCACAGCTGCAGACTGTACATGCTCAGGCATTTTCAGTGCAAGAACTCACAATTCAAAGGTGCAATAGAAATATTAAAAAAGTAGTCTATACTGGCGATGATGTTTAGAACATCAGTACAAGAAACACCCTAATTTCAGGGTAATAAGATTTTTTTTTTGTTTGTAATTCTGTTATGCTGTGCCAACCTCAACCATCCAACCCAGGAGGCTGCTGCTACAGCCCTGCTCACCTGGTCGAAGTAGATGCGGATGGAGCCCACGTTGGTGGCTCCCACAGCTGTCAGGGAGAAGAAGCCGTGCTTCCAGTCACCCGTGAGGACAACCCGCTCGTTGTGGCAGAACAGCTCCTTGATCCAGCGAGCAACTCCGGGATTCACAGACATCAGAGAGCCTGGAGGAGCGAGAAAATATTCAGGTTAGGTTGTCTGGTTTGTAGCAGCATTGTAATGCCACCCAGATGGTGTTTCCAGTATAACTGGAGCTGATCCAGTACACAATTGTCACTTGTTTGTAGGAGGAGAGGCAAATGCTTGGCAGAGTGAATGAAAAAGAAGGCTGTGGTGAAAACCAAGGGGTCACAGAAGGATGTATGTGGCAGGTCATGTCTCTCTCTCAGGGTGTTTGAAACCCAATCCAAATACTTAAGTTTTTGCCACATACCAAGAAGTAAAATATTTTTATCTGCTTAGCTAGAGTATGATGGTCTGCAAAACCTCTGATCCCAGCTCCAGCAGTGTAACTGTTTAGTTGCATTTTCTTTGCCAAGCACAAGCAGAGATCACACTTTAGGATACTGCCTCATGTGATCTGTAGAACTATCTGTATTTCAGGTGCAAACTGAATAAACGGTGTTTGGGAACAAATCAGGTCAGGTATTTCAAAGAACTCAAAAGGCTTGAACACAATATTACTGTTTGCACCATTTGTATGTGGCTTGTCCTGGTAAACACAACTGCAGTAACACTCATCACTATTTGTGACAAATCACTTTGTCACATTATCTATCATGTGTCTGCACAACTGCTGCACTGCTGTGTCTCAGCAGTGCTTCCCTCCAGAGCTGTTTCCCAGGAACAGAAACCAACCTGGGAAATGCCGGCGGTGCGACACTGTCCAGTCGGTGGGTGAGTGGAAGCAGTGATAGTCCCCTGGAGCAAGGTAGATCACACAGTGGTACAGCTCATTCCCCTCCTTGGTGACCAGTTGCTGCTGAAAAGAGTTACCAGGTGGGGCTGCAGAGAAAGCAGGGAAAGGAAGAGGTTAAAGATACTCTTCCCTCAGTGCTGGTGCAGCAGAGCAGTAACAGCACCAGTGCTCATTAGGGGGTCAGTGCTTGAGCATGAATCTTGTGAAGGGGGAGGTTATAGAGTTTGTGGTGTCCAGGTGCTTGGGCCTGTTTCAGTGGGACAGCAGGAGGGCTCCAGCCTCAGCACAGTGACTGAACTTGGAGTCAAGGGTAGGAACTAAGCAATTAAATTCAGATAATCAGAATGAGGTTGGCATGATGCTATAAAGAGAAGAACTAAAACAGTGACACGTTCATCTCAAATAATAATAAAAAAACAAACAGAAATCAGACCTGCTTTTGTTCTTGACAATGCAAGAAAGAGAAGGGGGAGGAAAAGTGATTTCTTTTCTCATGATCTCCAGGAACACCAAAAGGTGCAGAATAAATGCAGAACTGAGACAGAACTCACCCTGACTAAAATGCAGTTCCTCTGTGGAGACACGAGGTCCCAGGAAAGACTCCAAGGAATAAGTGACCCCTTTTACTTGCTCCACTTCACAGTTTTTTACCTGCCCGAAATTCAGGATCTTTCCATCAGAGGGACTAATCTACAGCGAGGAGAGAGACATGAAACACATCAGTTCCTTCCTTCCTCCTGAAGCAGTGCCGTGTCCCTGGGGCTGAGGGGAAGAGCTGTGCAGAGCCCTCCCCTCCCTCACTCACCACGCTGTGCACGCCGCACACCGGCCGCGCTTGCGGCTTCAGCTTCCTGCGGAAGAACTCGCTGAGGTTCCTGTAGTGGTGCAGATCCTCCACTGCCGCCTCCTTCATGTTCACCCCGAAGGTCCAGATGTACAGGCTGTACACGGGCTTACGGAGCCACGTGGGCAACTCCACCTGGTTCAGGCGACCCCAGGCCCGCGAGAGCAGCCGAGTTGGTACCGACTTGTACAGAGCGACCTGAGGAAAGAACAGCACCAGGTCACTGAGTGCTTCTCCCCGTGCCACAGAAAGGATCACGCCTCCTGCAAACCCTCCCTTGACCTGTGGGTTACACCATGCACCAGGTGGCCTTTAGGTTGGTAAAAAATGGACCACTGCACTTCATCCTCACTGCCTCCATTGTGGGGAGGGCAGAGAAGGGACAGCATGACAATTACTATAACCTTACACTGAAGACACAATTCCCACTGCCCTGCAGGCTGAAGCTCCACATTCAAGTTGCTGGAAGCTGCCCATGTGAGACTTACAGAAAAAAAGAGACATTGCACACATTCTAGTAGAATGTTAATCAGAAAGGTTTAACATTACCAAATTTTTGTGAATAACCAAATGAAAACTGACTGAAAAATAATGTCCCAGTGTTTGATGACCTGCTCCTCAGATGCATTTACTATGAGGGTGTTTGCCATATCCCAGTCCTGTGTGCTGTGACACCACTACCACTGAAGAAACGTACCCACATGGATGCAGCTACACCAGGATAAACTTACACCAGCCTTACTCCTTCTCTCACAACCATGGGACTTGCTAATTGCAAGAGTATTAAATTAAGTGCCTTTATTTCTGCAGAAATAATACCTTTGGACTTGCAATAAGCCTGAGTTTTAGCAGCAAGGAAAACAAATGAAATGAAGTTGGCAAGAGGTATCTGCTGTTGATGTAAGTGGACAGATGACAGCAACTTCCTGTTGATAATTCCAGCAGACAACTCTTCTGGGGTTTGTGGTACTTCCTCTCAGCCAAAAAAGCTCACATGGCCATGATGTCACTGGGGGGAGGCTGGAGGATGTGGACCAAAGGAACTGAACGCTCTGAAACCAGTTTTGGAAAAGAACTGGTGGTCTGCTGACTCTGGTGCTGTGTTTTTGAACTGTACAGCTCAGCTACATTCAGCTCAGCTAAAAGTTGTTGGCTTTTTTTCTTAGTGAGAGTCATCATTTATTCTTAATATTAATCATATACTTCATAATTAAGTCTTGCAAAATACAGCCATAAACAGACACAGAACACACTGGCTCAGAGCCTGTCCATCATATAAAATACAGCAAATTAAAAATTCACTTAAAAATCATCATCCCATGTACATACAGTGATATTTCAGAATGAAAATACAAACCTGATCTTACCTCAGATAAAACCTTCTAAATAAACACTACCTTGGGTTTTTTAAGCTGACCTTATGCAGTGTTAACTTCTAAAATAAATTTTGCTGTTTTCCACCAACACAGAGAATATGCAGATAGAACTACAAAATCACACAAATTGTCAAAAGTGCTATTTCCTAATAACCCTTCTCTTCAAAAGAACCTTGTTTCCAAGTTGATGGGATCAAACAGAAGAGCTGCTCAATGAAATAGTGGTAAGAATGGCAATTTTGTTGCAGTTTTTAATCAAAATATTTGTGTGATTGTTGCATTCTGAAATGGCATGATTTGTGGGGAGAATAACCACGTGCAAGGCATCCACACCCTGCTCTCACCAGTGTCACAGCAGAGCTCTGCACATCATCTGGACAGGTTGGATTACAAATGCTCAAGGAACTTGAGGAACAAACCCTCCCAGTGCAAAAATAACAGAAAGCTGGAGACCATTCCAACGTGGCCAGGAAAGGGAACTCGCCAGGAGGTTTGGTCTGCCTTGTCCTAGCCCTGAACCTGTCAGGTGACTGAACTCTTTCAGAAGTTTCTGTTGATTTTCCCTGACTGTTACAGGACAAATTCTCTGCTACTGAAGAAGTCTGTGAAGCAATTAGTCAACACACCTACGAACAGCAAGAACTAAATAGAAACGTGAATTACATCTCTGCTTTCACACCAGTCATCACCAGCCTGTCCTAACTGAAGGAATCCTCCCCCAGGTGCTGCCAGGACCCCCAGCTCAGCCCCGAAGCACAGAGACCTGCTCACACTTACCCTGCTCATGGGCCTCCATCCCACTCTGGTCAGGGGTTTAAGGGCACCGAAAGGCAGAAGGTAATAGAGAATAGTCAGAGGCCAAGAACGCAGTTTCAGAGCAGGCCTAGACATACAGCTCAGCTGGCCCAACCTCCGCCTCAGGGCCAGCTGGGGGAACTGCAACCTGAAAGATTATACACAACAGCAGAGGGTCAGGCATCTCAGCTGCAGAGCCACCAGCTCTGACAGCTGGGCACGGCTTATTCCTGCTAAACGTTACTTAAACATTGATTCTGCAAGTCTTCACTCCTTTATTTTGATCAGTTCTTCCCCTTCCCAAAATAGATGAACCTAAAAAAACCCAAAAACCTCCAAAAAACCCAAAAGAAGAAAAATTCTCTGTCCGAAAGATGGTGTTCACTGCACAGGTCAAATTTTAGGAATAACACCCTCAAAAATGAAAGGCAAGACCACTTGCAGGTGGCATTTGAAAACTAAGTCACAGATGGTTCATCCAAATAATAACATGAGAATTTAAGTGGAAATAACAAAGCACAAAGGTGCTTCTTCCAAATATCAGAAGATTACAGCCCAGAAAACATTTCTTGGACTGCTCCAGCTGTTGGATAGCCAGAGTGGGCAGCAAACAATATTCTGAAAGCTGGGAATCTGTGATGCTGGGACTTTAACAACCCTACAAAGGGACAACTTTATGGAAAGAACAGATACTTTGATGAAAGAAATCTTTGAAATGTAATAAATTCAGGTCCCTCAGAGGGTTCATGCACTGAAGGCATATTGACTAGATTGTGCCTCAAGTTGTATTTTATATCCCAAGGGATGCTGAAGTCAAATTTACAGACCTGTTGGTCACTCACTAACTTTTGGAAACCAGTACTTGAGAAACAACAGGAGTGGCACACCTAAGATAATTAATACAAATACCTGATGCCAAAAGACATCTTCCAAGGTCTTAAAGCCTTCCCTGAGTACCCTGGTTGTGAACAGGGAACGTGTGGACAAAGCCAATATTGCTACTGCTGCCAGACAATCTGGTCTCCATAGCACAATAACCAACTCCTCTGCCTCAGAACCAGCTGCATCTCTGATTTTTTGTCACATGGATGTCCTGAGAGGGGTCTCCTTTTCAACAAATGGCCATGGGGAGAAGTTGACCTTGTAACTCTCAGAGGGAAAAGCTACTCAGCTTATTAGAGCACATCACAGGCCTCAGCTCAGGTCCTTGCAGGAGGTCTGGATGCAAGAACCTTCAGGTCCCCATTTATTCTTTGGCTTCTTCTCATGAAGAAACCATTGGCATTTCCACAGTCACATTATCAAATGGAAGTCTGCTCACCTGAGGGCAAACTATTCAAACCTGGCACTGACTGAACTCCTGGCTAGGAAACTGTTCCCCTGCAGCCGGGACACGGTGATGTGCCCTCACAATGCCTTCACCAACTCGAGTGGGATGGCCTGGCTGCTCCCGACAGCACCCTCTCTCAAGGGACTCTATGACACGAAGGGTGAACTACAAACATGCTGCCTGAGTCCTTCCAAGATGGAAAGAAGCTGAGAATTTAAAGGAGATTTTCTTGCCAACTCGTTCTTTCCAAAGCTTGGACCAGAATGAAAATACCATTTTAGGTAGGCAGGCAGGTTTGACTGTCACCACTCTGGGATGCAAGATGGTGCCTTTGGCTCAGAGATTTTTTTCTGCAGTGAACACAACTTCTTTCCCCCCAAGAATTAATAAATAACAAACAGAGAATGATCTGTGCATCACAATGCAAGGGGTAAAAAGAGCCCTGAGCAAAGTGTTATCTCAGCACAGTTAAAGCTACTTCTCAGCAGAAGGTGAGAGTGCCATGGGAATAGGAAGGGACACTTCACATTCCCCCTCCCATCCTAACCCCCCCAGCCGGCTGGGGCTGGCGGGCTGGGAGCCGGGCTGGTCCCGCTCCCCCTCCTGCTGCTCTCCCCCCCTTCACTGCAGTCGCTCCTGGACCAATCCCTGCAGAGCTGCATCGCTCCGGAGCCCTCGGGCTTCTCACTGCCTTGGCCTGGTTTCAGAGCGGCCCCTCAACTAATTTTTCCATTCTCCTAGTGATGGAGAGGAGAAAGGAAAGGAATGAAAGCCTCCTCATCCCCCTTGCCGTGGAACAGCCCGCCCTTCCCTGCCGGCGCAGTGCATAAGGAGCTTTATAGTAATTAGGCCAAACAAAAGCTTCGCAGATGGCTCCCGCTCCTCCTGCCCAGAAACCCGCCCGGCCTCCCTCCCCCTCGGTCACCATTCCTGCAAAGCACAAAACACTGAACAGTACCTGAAACGAGTTCTCCTACTTGGTGTCCCACCGGCAGAGCCAGTCGGGCCTGGGCTCTCCAGCTGTGGGTGCTGGTCCCCGGCACAGCTGCTGCTGCCGCCGTTCCCTGAACGCAGCCTCCGGACATGGATTTTAACTTTGTGGAGGTTGTAGCAAGAGGGTGGAGGGTTAGATAAAGCTTTATAGCATCTCACCATTTCCCTGTGTGCAGATCTGGTCCCTGCAGGGTGTTTGACTGACACATCGTCAGGTGATGGCTGTTGCAAGGCTCAGTCTTTTTTCCTCTACCTCTCTTTCCTTTGCTTGCTCCGGCACAGGAGAGAGGACTCGGCGTCACAGTTCCTAAATCCCCCGCTGGTTTGTCTCTGGATTCCCTCTCTGTTTCCCACTTGAATCTCTGCTACGAGGGTTGCAGCTATTGCAAACAAACAGGCATTGTGTCATATTTCAACATCCCACTACAAAGCCGACTCTGCACAAGACAAAGGCGAGCTGTCCATAGGAGCAGTCCTTGCTTCTCGCTAGTCGGGGTGGCCATTGAAACCCAACTCCCCCAAAAGCCCCCTGCAGTGCCGGCCTGCTGGGCAGCAACGCACCAGTGAGGGGAGCAGCCAGCCGGGCTCGCACAGCTCATCCCAGAGCAGCCTGAGCCGAGGCTGGGAGGAGAAATGGGGCGGAGAGGAGGAGGAGACAACCCCCAGCTCCAATTCTGCAGTGCAGCAGCTGCCGCTGAAAGAATTCTGGACTGATGAGCACCAAAAATCCTTCCCTGCTCTGAGTGTCCAGCTTGGGAAGGAAACAGAAAGGAAAGGAATGGCTCTCTATCTTACAACCCTTGCCAGGCACAAACATCCACCTCCTCAAGTCCTTTTTCATTCTGAAAGGCTCACAGAGAGAGCAGGTAAAAGGCATTCTACAAATAACCACATCCATCCAAAACAAGCCAGTCTTAGGGCCAGCTTGAGAACTGAGTATAAAGTTGTGCCTCTTATGTGACTCTCAGCACTGTCACTGTTCTTGTGCCCAGCAGAAATAAAACACAAAACAGGAGTAAAGGAAACTGTTTAGGTTTTTAAAGACAGTATTTCTATCTGAACATTCTAAATGTACATAAAGAAATGTCCCTCTTTGACCCCGCAGATCACATCTCAAAACAGAGATTTTCTGCATCGCCTGTGACTGGATTTGGATTGTTAAGAGAGCCTGAAACCAGCCTCCTGGTCAGAAAATAGATGTCAGGTAGCTACATCTCACCTCAATATTAAACTAACTACCCAGAACAATTTCAGGCTTAAGTCTCTAGAGAGTGGCTCCATTTCCCTTTGTTTTCCTGCTGAATCTGGGTTTAAAACAAAACAAAACAAAACAATTCCTTGTTTCCAAAGCTTTCTAAGCACCATGAAAGCTGTGTGCCTAAGAGGGTAGATCGAAAAGAGCACTGCTGCTCTGATGAAGGGAAAGGGTTGTATTGTATTAGGGATAAGGCAAGAACAAGTGGGAGGACCAGCAGGAAAAGCCAGAATTAACTAGCTAATGGCATCCCACTCAGGCCTCAAAAGGAAAATATTCTAGCAGTAATTGTGTATTTTGATTGGCCTTCAACTCCAAATATTACGGATACTCCCTAGAAACACCTCTGGAAACCCTGCATTAGAGTCCTTTTTCAGGCATAAAACTGCTCTGTGCTATTATTCTGTAAGACCTGTGTGTACACGTTGTTGTTTAAGCTGAATTTTAACAATTGCATATTAAAAAAAAATCCAGCTAATTGAAAGAAGGCAAATTTGAGATTAACTGAGAGCACTCAAAACATACTCCTTCCTCCCTGAGATCTGTGCCAACTCTTTTTGTTTTCCTATTTAAAATATCATTCAGTCTTTCTCTGGCTGGCACAAGAAACTCCTACACAACAAAAATGAAGCCATCTGTCTAGTCAGATGATGAAAGCAGTTACCCAAAATCCCACCAAAATCCAAAGAAAAGCAACGAGGAGCACAGGGGAGCTATTTCTCTTGATTCACCAGGAACATCAGAAATAATCCAACCCTAAATACTTCATTTTAAACAGCAACAAGCTAATTTGACAACATTGTTTCAGAAGACATTTCATCAGGCCAAGATGAAAATCATTTTCACACTGAAAATGCGTGTTCAGTTCAGAGAACTGTGGGGAGAGACTTTGTTTGGCACTGGTGGAGCAGGGCAGGAGCAGCAGAGTCCCCAGCCCACAGCTGGGCTGGCACTCTGCTCCCAATCCCACCTCCTCCACGCAGACCTTCACCCTTGCAGGACTCTTCAGAGACAGCAGAGCAAACACAAGCCTTATCTGCACTCCCTTCAGTACTCTTCCCTTTAGGATAAGGGAGGGAACCCACCAGCCCTTTGAGTAAAATTCTGTCTTACCCCCCAAAACATTTTTAAGCAACTATTATAATCTACACTGAATAAACCTGACTGTGAAAGCACGGAACAAGCTGAATGTCTGACCTGCTCCCTAAAAACAGGCACTAAAATGTTCTGCAGCCCAATGCAGTGGGAAGTACCACACTTTGGTCCAAAGCAAAGTGCAAGAGATTCCTCTGCAGGAAGGGAGAAGCATTGCTGTTAAAAGCTTTTTCTTCTCCCCTTCTTAAAAAACCTGAGCTCAGCTGAGTAAGAAGTTTCTCCTGAGTTCTGCTCTACTGCCCCCATTACATTCACCAGGATGCCAGTACCTGAGTCCTGCTGAAATGCTGACACATGGGGCAAGCTGCCATCCCTGCTGTGGCTGCCCCAGGAGCAGTTCCTTACCCTGCAGTTCCTACAGGGTAAGAAGGCTGAAAGGAAAAACCCACCCTGAGTTTACCTGCTTTCCATGGGGAAAGGAACAAGAACTGGTCATCAATCAGCTCATAACAGAGAATCTCCTAGAATGGCATCTCAACAGCTGGACCTCTCGGGATGCAGGCAGTGCCCAAAGCCTGTCATCAGCTTAGAGCAGAATCTTACAATTGTCGGTTTGTAGGAGGTTGGACACCAGTACCAAACTCCCTCACTCGTCTGAACTACTCCAGAATCCCCGTTAGGTAAATAAGGCAGCAGTTACCAGCAGGTATCAATCCCTGGAGAATTATTCTCTTATGCAGAACTGCTAATCTGCCAGCCATGCAACACCCTTCTGCTCTGTCAGCTCAAATGAGTGTCAAATCCAGTGACCTTATTTAATTACTTGTCATTACCACCTCAAGCACTCCCCCCTCAAGTTTTAAAAAAGAGCAAGGCAATTCCAAGAAAGACTAATATGCAACTGAACTTCAAACGTGCAGCTTCGGTTTAACTGTAGGTGTGCATCATTAGGCTTGGAATGCGCCGATAGGGGCACTCAAAGCCCGCTGGTCACACTTTCTACATTTGGTAACAAAATTACTGTTTAAAAAATGCACGGAAAGCATCCCAATGCCGTATTCCAGTGCCAGCAAAAACACGGTCTTGCACTGAGGGGCGAAGCCCTCGCTGACCGTTTGTTAAAGGTCCCGTTCCTTTCCCAGCAGTGACTGTTTAATTCCAGACACGTCGTCCCGCTCCCACCCAGCCTCGTCCGGAGCCAGCCCAGCAGGAGGAACACTGGATGCTCCACACCCAGTCAGGAGGCTCCTGAACGCCGACAGCACAACAGAACAGCCCTGATGCTGCCGGGAAACCCGAGCACTCCCCGAGCCAAGGCCCGGCACTGGCGGGCAGCGCTTTGGCTCCCGGCTCTGCGGGGAGAGCCAGCGGGACCGGGACCGCTCCCCGCGCACTTCCCGGCGCTGCCTAATGAAACGTACCCCGCTCGGCTTCAGCCACCCTTCCTGTCTGAAATTCTTTACTTCTCAGACGAAGAAGCCTTTCTTTATAGTTTCTCTTCATGTATTATGAAGAAACATCTGCTTGTTTCCCCCTAACTTTACATTGCTGTTTCAGTTGCTTTCTATAAACAGGGCGGGAAAAAAGACAGTATTATAAGATAACCATAGAAAGTTGGATTATTTGTGAAGCTTAAACCTGAATTCTGCCCAAAAAGCCTGTTCTACAGTCGCAAAGATCTCTTCTGTGAAGCAAGGAGAAGTTTTATTTACTTTGCAAAGCGACATGAAAATCGATGGCACCCTTTTAATACTTTGTAGTAATAATTTCCGATTCATGGCTTAGAACACCACCCCCAGCACACCCCCGCGTTATTTTAGCCGAAGCTCTCAGCAGAGCCAGCTCTGGGTTGCGCACAGGCTCCCCGGAGGAAGCAGCAGTCGCGCTCCATCCTCCGCACGGAGCGCCCGGCGGAAGCTGCGCGGATCGCCCGCCGCCCTCCCGCGGGACTCTGGACTCCGATAAGGCCGGTCCAGGAGACTCATTCTCTTGACATCTACTCAGGGATTACTCATGAGAGAGCCGAGACTTTGGAACATCTCTCCTGAAACTTCCAGCAAGCCACAGACCGGCGGTGAATCACGCTCGGCCGCCGGCCCTCGCACATCTGCCCTGCGGTCCCGCAGCCCTTACCTGATGCCCAGGGAGGTCTGCTCCGTCCCGCCTTTTCGCCTCCAACCGCCGAAACGCGGCACCGGCCCTTCCTTCCAAAGCAGTTTTCAGACACGTGAACAAAGCAGCGGAATACGAACCCCCCTCCCGCCGCCCCCGGGGTCCCTTCTGCCCCGGGCAGGGCAGGGCAGCACAGGGCGGCTGCAGGTCCCCACCTACCTCCCGGGGACGGCACACGGTCCCCCGGCCCCGCCACCCCCGCTCCGCTCGCTCCCGGCCCGGCTTCGGCCCGTCCTCGCCTTAAGGAAGCGGCGGGGCCAGCCCTGCCCCGCCTCGCCCCAGCCCTGCCCGCAGGGCCGCGGCCCCCTCGGAGGAGGGGCCAGGGCCGGAGAACCGAAAAGGAAGAGCCCGGAGGGCTCCGGGACACGGCGGCACCCGCGGGACCAGGGGCTGCACAGCGAGGGCCGGGAATAAGGAGGGCCCGTCATCAGCCGGGAACAAGACAGCGGTGCGGGTGCCGTACATCGCGCGGCTCCCGAGAGCGCTTCCCACCGCCTGTCTCGGTGCGGGAACACAATCCCACACGGGCAGCCAAAGCAGCGAAGTCTGCTGCAGACTCATGAACTGCTCCCCAAACGCTCAGATAAATCGCTCCATAATCCCACAAGATGCTCAGGAAGTTAAATTGAACGAGGTAGAACAGACTCATCTAGTCAAAAGCCACCCCACTGGTCAGATTAAAAAACAAACAAATTAACAATCTGATTTTACTAGGTTCAATTTTCCAGGAGAGCTGAGAAAAACATTCGCACCATCACATCCTTCACACATTTTGATGCTGTTGTACTGTCATCACTTTCAACATTTTCTGACCACCTCTGTTGTGTGCTTTGGGTCACTATAAGAAGTTTTTTTGCATGTTTGCTCCAATAATACTCCAAACATCACAACCTGGAAGCAAGAATGAGGAATAAGAGACCAACCAACAGGAGATTATGTTGGATTAAAAAAAAAAATCAGATACTCTTCCATTATTAGCTCTTTCCTGAACTTCATACACACCTCTTACCATGATACTAAATGTCTCCCCTGGGCCAAAAAAAGCACTTTCTGTATTGTATTGCCAAGAGCTCCAGTATCCTCCTACATAAATACAAGCACTTTCTGACATCAGTAGGAAAAACAGAGAGAATCAAGATCCTAAACCTGTCTTCAAGCACTTCCCTGCTGTATTAAGCTCTTTTCCAAAACTGTGGCCCGTGACAATAAGCTGCAGTTGGAACAGGACAGAACTGTGATTTACAGGTTCACTGGGCTTTTCCTGGCCCATGTCACTCCAACAAATGCTGCTTTCTGCTTACAGGAAATAGAAAAACTATGAAAGCAAAGGACATTTACAAGAAGTTCCTCTCTCTAGAGATAATCTCTTTGTTCACCTGATCACTCTGTTCCTCCAAACTCACCCTCTGTCCCACAGTAATTCTTTGATCCTGCATCAAAACTGCCCAGTGCCCAGGTGAGGAGAGGCAAAATGCCTCTAGTTAGCATATGAACGACATGCTATGCATGCAGATCCCAGCCAGGAAACTGTTCTGTGACAGCAAGGATTTGGAACAATAAGCTTCCATCCATCTGATAAACATCTACCTGTCTCCCTCCAAGCCCTCTGCTTTACCTCATCTAATTAAATGAAAGCTGATCCCCACTGGTATTCTCAGTAGGAGACACTAAGGCTTTAATCAGCTCAAGCTATTAGCAACATAATGTCTCTAAGAAAATTACAGGAACAAAAGGTCTGTGCTGAAGAAACAATAGTTCTGTCTTGCCCTGTGGGGAAACTTAAGGGACACTTGACTTGAACCAGATTCATTTTTCCCCCCATTCTTTTATACATCTCATGCAAAACAAAGCCATCCAGGAGTGTAACTCACTCTCTGTAATTCAGTCAAAAGCCACGCACAGCTCTGTGAGGATCCCAACACGTATCTCTGCAGCAGGAAGAGCTTCTCCGCCTGCACAACAGGGTGAGGATTACCCATTTCACCCCTGTCTTCTGCTCAGAAGCAGGGGATCTGCCTTACACACAGAGCTGGCAGGTGGGAGATGGCCCTTATTCCCTCAGGAACAGCAGATTGGTACTGTGGAATCAGAACTCCAGAGCAGCAGGCTCAGCAGGGAGGGCACGAGTAGCAGCTTCTTGTTACTCTTTCACAGCCCATTCAGTCACACTTGGTCTCTTTTTGCCCATGTCCCCTCTGCCACATTCCTAACTGTGCTTCCAGAGATGCAAAAACCCAGAATAATGGAAACTGATAGGTCAGCAAAAAAGACACTCCACTTTCCGATAAAAAGGAACAATGCAGCTCTTATTTTTCTTGAAGCCTTCATTGTTTGGAATATTACTAACAATGCCCAAACAGTTTCTTTCTTTCCTCATAGCTGTCAAGCTTCCTTTCCCTCCCACAGAAGCATTCAACAGAACTTAGGCACATCAGGAAAGACTGGCACATCTTGTTAGTGTCTCCCACTGGGATCTGCTGCATCTGGGGCCCTGCTTATCAGTTTGAAACTCTTTGTGTGATTCCCCACTGTAAAAACCACATCCTTTAGAGCTGTTTCTTCGAAAGCAGTACTCACAGCTTCACCAAATAATAACAAACCAGCATATCAGTAATGAAAGAAAGCGAATTTAATGAGAGAAATAACTAATTTCATACCTAAAAGTATGAACAGTAACAAAAGAATATTTGGTTTTGAGTATCAAAATTGAACTGACAATGCCTTGTTACGTGAATACTCCACGGACACTTACCAGTTCCTTTTTAATCAGAACCTGTTTGAAACAAGCTTCAGCAGGAAAACAATATACAGAGGAGAGACTTACAGATTTCTCAGGAGCTATCACAGCCTAAGCTGTTGGCATCTGGACTGTCTGGGTCATATCTGATTTGGGTCTCTAATGAAAACTAGAGATTCCAACCCAGTCTCCCACAGGCATGTGGCCAAATCACTCACAGGGGCAGCAGTGCTCAGGAATGCAAAGAAATGGGATGCTAAAGGTCACACTAAAGCATCTCCTTACAGCCCTAGAATTTTTAACTCCTTGCCTTCAGAAATGGCACTGAAACAGGCACTCACCTGGCTGTTTGGAAGAACATTACATATATTTTAAACACTTTAAACTTGTGGAAGAAAACCACATATACAACTCTTAACATGGAGTTGTAAATGATACTTAATATTTCAGAGGTGATACAGCAGTTGCAGGAAGTCATGAAGTATTTCTTACTTCAGTGCTGCAATGGGTATTTGACCTGGGAATCTGATACACACACTGCAATCCCACAGTAATTTCTAAACTCCTTGGAATCCAGAAGGAAAAGGCAAAAATCCCTCAGGATCAGCAGGAGGCACTACAGACCCAGGTGCTACCTATGAAAAAAGGTCTTGCTGTATATTCATCATGGAAACAGGTAGATTTTTATTAACCAGGTATTAATTCCATCTCCTTGTAAAGTATATATGGCATCAGCCATACTAAAAGATGGAGCTGTCACTGGCAGTTCCTAATGTATCACCTCTTCAGCCAAAATAGGTTCTTTAAGTGACAGAAACCTTAGTTCCATGAGGCAGTGGCAGTAGAGGACGAGCTCAACATTCCCTTGCTGGAATGGAAGCCAAGGAGCTTTGCATCAAACGTGGCAGAAATAAACTTGCCCCAAGTTTCTTACCTCCCATTCACTTGCAAGCTTCACAGGCACCTCTATGCCCCTCTTCTCCAGCTGTTCCAACTTGTAATCCTCGTATTTTCTGTATCCTGCATATCCTCCACCTGTAGCTACCAGGACATGGAAGGGGCGCAGGCGGAAGACCTGCCCCACCGGAGCAGTGTGGAGCTTCTTCCTGTCTGTAACACAAACACAGGCTTTAGGAAAGAGAACAGCTACACAGTAAAGAGAAAGCAATTCTGTGCAGCGAGGGGTGTGAGCTCAGGTGATGAAAATGGGAACATGCCATAACTCTGTGCCACAGAAGGGATGTACAGATGCTCCTGAGTTACTGCAGCTCATGAAGTTACTGAAACCCAGCTGACCAACACTAACGGGTCATCAGTGGTTTTAACCTCATTTCCCACCCCACATGCTTCCAACATTCTTCTCCCCAAAATATATAACATGTACTCCCTGAAAGCCCCATGGAGAAATATATAAAATGAGTGTCATGGAGAAATATATAAAACAACTGTCTGACAGCACTATGGTACTTTCCAACTGTGAGAATGTTGGTATCATGCAGAATAATCAGTTGCTGGGGGACAGTCTGTACTTGGTGCTTCTTAGTCATTAAAGCTTTCATTCCAGTCAGGGGATCCCCAGAATTCCAGCTAACTGGAAGAGGGAAGGAAATTATGACCTGCTTTAGTAAGGTGTCAGTTTTCCTGGTAAGCAGGAAAACAGTCACATTCTTGCTGTAATACAGGTCACCACGTGGAAAAAAAAAACAAAAAAGGTATGTAGTATTACATCTGTTTTTCACAGAGTAACTCCCAAGCTCTTCCTGCACCACACCAGTCTTGCAGTCACTAAGGAACAAGTGCACGGTGTGGTCACTGAGCCACAGCCCAAGCACAGGGCTGGCACAGCCAGGGGAGTGCTTCCCTTTCAAAATCTGCAGAGAAAACCAACCTGTTCAGGGCCAAATCAGTATTAGAATGTGCTGCTCCAAACTGTATTAGAGTCACTCCGAACTTCTCAGCAATGACTACAAGTCATTACCTGACAGAAAAGGCCCAGAGGAACCAATTCTCCATCCTGACTGGTGTCATTTCCACAACAATCATTAACAGGGTGAGCCGGAATCAAACCCTAAATCTTGCTCCAGGGAAGTCAGGCCTAGGGTTTGACTATGAAAGGATGCATTAGCAACAAAAAGAATTCACTAAACACCTCCTCTATTTCTAGGCACGAACAGGGACAAAGCACAATTGTTTTGCAGTCTGGGAAGCTTTAGTTCCAAGTAGTAGCTTTGATTAGAAGCATTCAGCCATGATGCTGCAAAAAGATGCCCAGTGAAAGTAATTCTTGTTCACATTTTGTTTTAACAAAGTAATATTTTAGGATAATTTCTTTCCAACATCTGTGATTTAAAACATTGCTTAAATTATTACGTGTCCTAAAATACAACATAATACAAAACCAGCTTTGTTCTTAGAAAAAAAAAATCTAAACCCCAGGTAAATAAACAAGGCAGCAACAACTACAGTTACAGTAAAGATCCTAAAAATTATTCTTTCCTAAGGAACAATGCTCAGTAAAGGAGAGGGATCATTCAGAACCACTAAACGTTTATAAAGACAGACTTATTTGAGTTTACAGGCTCTACAACCTTTCAACTTTGCATCACTGTTTCAACAGAAACGTCTGTACACAGTCCAGCAACACTCTTGAGCCCTAAAGCCTTTAACTCCCTTCCACCACATCCTTGCTTCTAAGTTAGCAAAGCTGCTCAGCTATTTCAGCAGAGCTTAGCAAATTCCCAAAGCAAACCCCCTCAGCGGGAACGGCTCTTGCTGGTTTGAATCCAGGGAAGTTTCTGCTCCAAGATCCTCTTGACTGCACCGATGTGAACGTTTCTCTGCCTGTGCTGGAGACCAAACCATTTGTGTTCCACAAGGCACAGCAAACACAACTTTATCTCTTGATAAATGAGGAGTTGACCTTTCCCCATCTCCAGCATTAATGAAACAGCACCTCTGTGACCAGTCTCCAACACACGATCGTTGCAGAGGCATCCAACACGCCATTGCTTTTGCCCCAACAAAATAAAATTCCACACCTTTCAGACATGAATGAAATTCACACGAGTTTACAAATTCTAAGACAAAACCACTGGTAACTGATTCTGAAACAAATCCCCGTTCAGGCAGCTGGCACTGCTCAGGTGGCTGCTGAACATCGTGCTCTCTGATGCTGCTGCTGCAGCTCCTGGGAAGCAGCACGAGAGTGTGTGGAGAACTCATGTCTTGGCACATAAACCACCAGAAACAAGTCCAGGACAAGAGGGAAAAGGTGCAGGACTGCTGATGTGCTAATAACATTCTTAGATACTACCCTAACTCTGCATCCCTTACAGATGAAGTTAATTTGTTTCAGAATTCTCTTAAACACCGAGTATAGTTAGCAACGAGAATGAAAAGAAAATAACCATTTCTTTCTCTGGAACAGGTGGAAGAGACACATTCCCTCAAAAAAAGCTGGATGAAAAAGCAAAGTGCAGAAGGCAGGTGTGCTCTGGTTTCTGCAGTCAGAAATGCTGCTTCATTACTCTGAGCTAATTAAGAGTTCTTTCTAGGAAAGGACACAAACACTTGGAGGAGGCTGTTACAAGGGGCAGAGAGAATACTAAAGAGTTATCTTTTCTTTTTAATGACATCATGTGTAAGTCATCTAGACTTACATCCAAATCAGTCTGAAATCTCAATGAATTAGAAAATGACTGGCTAAAAAGTTGATTTGTTCAAAACTCAAAGCTAACTTGGACTAAAATGACCTTTTCTTCCACGTGATCAACAACTTTGCATGATGTGTCTCGGCTTCCTAGTATTTTTTCTATCTAATGATTATCTTGGATTTCTAGACAACAAAGAGCTGCTGTTTCTATTCATCTGTGTAAGCATCTTTGTCAATAATGAAATATCCATATATGACATACCAGCCAAAGGATTTGGACAGGCAAGTTAACCCAAAAAAATGGATATACAGAAAATGGGATCAAGCTGGCAAGGAAACAAAAACTGAAGACTCTGTGCACTTGTGATACTAATATATGACAATGCAAATACTACAAGCTCACAAACAAATATTTCTTAAAAATCTGATAATATCTGATCTTGCAGCATTACCCAGCCAGAGGAACTCTGAGTGCAAGTACCATTGTAACCAAGTCTTAAGCATTTTACATAAACCTACTTTGATTTCCTGATTTATTAAAATTACAAGTACAGATTGAAATATAAAAGGATATTTATACCTTTTCTTTCTTACAGGCCTCTTAAACTGATGAAGTCAGAATTTCTAGGCTTTTTGAGGTGAACAGCTGATAGGAGCTGCACTACAAAGCAGGTAAAACAGTTGAATATTCTAAATATGTTGCTTTTTATTATGCATTACATAGAGTTCGATGTTGCCCTTCTCGGTGTCACCTCATGTCTGTCATTATTCCCATGGCTTGTGTGCTGATAACAGAAATCATTTCAGCTGTCAGGCTCTTTATTCATGACTGTGCTACTACAAAGACCCCTCAGCCAACATCCACAGACTCTTCCAGGTCACCTCCATGATCTTGTCCAAGAAAACAAGGACATGGGCATCCCTGGCCTGCTCCCTGTCTGGGCTGTCCTGCTGGAAACACTGCAGAGCAACAGAACACTTACAGATGTTGCAGGATGTGTAAAATCATTCAGCTGATGTAAAAAAGTTTCAGATTTCAAAGTGATGGGGAATGATACCACGTAGGTGTGGAGAGTACACACACTGTTGGCTCAGCAAGTTCATTAAAGCAGGGGTTTTAAATATAAAAACACTGTCCTAACATGAATCACTCTGATAAGCTATATTGTGTTTTCAAAAAAGTAATTTCTGAATTGTAGACGCCTCAGAAAACTAACTAATGTGCAGAAATTAAGAAAATTAAAACTATGGTTAATGGGTTTTAATTTTCTATAAAGGGATCATCTTTACTAGAAAAAAAATCAGATGTTTTGAAAAGTTTAAAAGCAATGAATAACAGCTCATAATGAAGCTTATGAAAGAAGTAAATACACTTCTTTTATTATCAGGAAAATATAACATCAGAGGAGTAAAACATAATTTGAAAGCTTGTATCTGTGCAAATGCCATGAACTGTTCTCTGATGCTGCACTCTCACTTCTGCTTTTATTTCAAGAAATTCATATTCCCCAGTCTGAGACCATAATTTGCTTAACCTGGAGTAACCCTGAATTTAAACGCCCTGGCAGGCACAAGCCATCACTTACCACTGAAAAATGTCCTGGAAGGTGGCTGCTTCCACAGGAGCCCAGCTCTGACACACAGGTTCTTCTGGACCAGGAGGGTACAGCTCCACACCAAACTGCAAACACAACCAACAGGAAGAGCCGCTTAAGCCCAAATGTTTAACAATGCAAAAGTCAGCAGCTCAGTGCAGTGACAATCTTACAGTCAGAAGCTTCTGACATAACATGTACTTCCATCCCAAGGTAATGTTTATAAAGGGCTAAAGAGCTAAATTCAGCCACGCTGATCAAAACAAACTCTGCTTGCAAATGCAGTGGTAAATTTTATAATGATTGTTTAGCACTTGGGATTATTCCATCTCCACCAGGGTGCTACTCAGGTGTGTCATTTAGGAACCTCCTACAACAGCCAACTACATAAAGAGACACAATTTGGTTCGTGTACCTGTTTCCTCACCATCCTGGTGTGGGGAAAGAGTACCTGGAAAAGCTGTGGATTTTATACAGCAGTAATGGTATTTGTTAGGTGTAGCTGGAAAAGTAAAAAGGCTGCCAGGTACAGCAGCTCTTCTTTAGAATTTGTCCTGACACTCTGTTTGCCAGTAAACTGCAGTGAGAGTGGTTCTGCCCCTCTGAAAACACAGAAAATACACCTGGAACTGCCCACCACAGGGAAAAGGTTAAACCAGGACTTTTCATAGGTTTAATATTATATATTTCATTTCAGGTTTCTAATAAATATGAGAATCTGTTCAAAGCCTGTAAATAAGCAAGTTTAAACAAGTACTTGACTGTGGCCTGGCAAGAGCCCATTCTGCTGTCAGGCAAGATTACAGGGAGGAGAGGGGCAGTATTCCCACATCAACAGGCTCAGTCCCTTGGGAATAACCAGGCCTGGCAGGTCTTTGGGCAACCCACCCATTCCTGGGATGCAGTAGCACAGCTGGGATGTCTTCATTTGGCCCTCTGGCCTTTCATCTGCTCCTGATCAGATATACACTGAGGACAGAGTTATTTCATTAGCTTACAAGCTATTGCATCATTTGGGGCCATTCAATCCCAGGAAGTGATTATAAAAAATTTAAACAATTAACTTCAGGTATCTACTGAGTTACATACAGACATGTTCCCTTTATTTTGAAGAAGATTCTACCAATAGCAGACTTCTTGTCTAGAAATCACATAATGATACTACAGACACTTGCTAACATTCCTTTACCATTAGCCAAGGACAAAGAGCTACAGTGTTCACCTATCCCCATGGCACTGGGGTGGAATAGCTCCTTCTACCTTCATGGTAACCCAAATCTGACAGGACAGACCCTCCCCAAAACTCAGATTCCTGTTAGCACGTGCTAAACATGCCACATTGCTGCATCATCTCCCAGGATAATATTTCCTTGGCAAGGCAGAAAGAGAGTCCCCACTGCTGCAGAACCTGTCTGTTTTACTGAGCAACACATCATTTGTCATGAACAACGAGGTCAGCTGACACTGCTGGGTCACACCAGACCTACACCAATCTGTGCTATTACAAGGCCTGTTTTACAACATATTAAACTACCTGGGGTAAAAGGAACATTTGCTCATTATCAAGCTGGAAGCCTGTGGGCTACTTTGAAGGCAGTCAAAAACTGAAGTAATCCAGTCAGCATTAGACTTAAATTTACCAGAAAAATTTTCAAACTCTAAAAATTAACAGAGGAAAAAATATTAAAACCTAGCTACAGCCTAAGGCATTAGTATTCAAGACATTTATTAGCCTTCATCCATGACAGCCTATAAAAAATGCACAGCCAGAACAGATGAGCTGTCCTGGCTCCACAGGAGCCCCAGGAGCTGTTCCTGCTGCGGGGCAGGGCAGGGCATTCCGGGACGAGAATCCTCAGTCCCATCAGCACTGAGCAAGGGCACAACACCCCGCTGCAGACCCTAAGCTCTTACCCAAATTGTTTCTGGCGCCCAACGTGGGAAAATCAGTGTCCTCCTTACTCTGAAATCTGTCTAAAAATAGGTAAAGATGACAAGACTAAATAGTCTCACCTTCCCTGCTCCTGACAGCCTGACCTTGGTGGGTACAAGTAGGTGGGGGAGTGTTGACCTCCTGCCTCTGCCATCCGACTGGAGGCTGCAGGAGCGGGAACTGCCAGGGAATTCCATGTTAATTCAGCCTCTCGGTGACTTCAGCCTCTGGACAAGAGACAACCCTCGGCTGCCGGCACCGAGCCGGAGGTGACAGCCTCTGTGCACGAGGTGTTTGCTCCAGGTTCTGAGAGAGAAGGTGGAGTAAGGGGGCTGTGCGTTCTAAGAACACAGAACCGTGGCCTAGAAACGCTGTTCTTTAATCAGTTTAGATGTTATAAAAAGCACAACCTGTAAGAGGATATCTCCTGCAAAGGGTTGTCGGTGCCCGGCCAGGTCCTTCTCAGAGCCATCCTGCCCCAGCACTGCATAACCCGAGGGGCTGCAGCTGCCCCCCATCCACCCTCTCCTACTCAACACTTACACGCTGACACCTACAGACTGTGAAACCGAGTTAAAACTATCAGAGGCCAGGCACTTCTCTTTCTTAAAATACGTAAACCCCTTATCTTCCCTTCCAGCTTGGGGCACGAGCACAAGGCTCCTCGCACATGCCAAGGACGGGGCCGAGGCAGCGGAGACAGCGACGCTCGCCGCGGTAGGGAAACGTCAGCGAGAGGAGACAGAGGAGGGAGAGGAGGGAGAGGAGAGAGAGGAGAGAGAGGAGAGAGAGGAGGGAGAAGAGGGAGAGGAGGGAGAGGAGGGAGAGGAGGGAGAGGAGGGAGAGGAGGGAGAAGAGGAGGCGGCTGCGGCCCCCAGCCCGGGGGAGGCCGGCCCAGCGCCCCAGCTGCTCCTGACGCCCCCCGCTCGCAGGTGCCGGCTGTCAGACAGGGCTGCCGGTCCCCACAGTGACAACGACAGTGACAATGACAGCACCAACCCCATCCCACCTGCCGCGCCCGTACCTGCTCCGCGCCGCCATCTTCCCGCACCGCCTGTGCCGCGGCCCGCGCGGGGGGCGGGAACAGCGCGGGGGGCGGGGCCGGCGCTCTGAGGGGAGCGGGAGAGCCCGGGGGCGGGCTGCGGTGTCAGGGATTCCCTGGAATTCCCCGAGGGAATGCGGCGTGTAGAGATGGGGTCTTTCCTCAGAGGAGACGCGGAATGGGGGCACGGGTGCGACGCTGTTCGCCAAAGGGGGTTTGGTGTGGGGTGAGGGCTCTTCTCGGGGGCTGGGGGGAAGGGGCCGTCGCTGAGGCGATGTGGGGAACAGGGCCGGCCCTGAGGGGACGTGGTGTGGGGGCATTTCCCGGGGGATTAGTGTGGGGACAGCGTGGTGGTCCCTGAGGGTTTGTGGAGTGGGGATCAGGCTGCTCCGCAAAGGGGTTGTGCCCAAAGGGAGGGAGGGTTTGAGAAGGGGCCGCTCCTGGGCAGTTGTGGGTGAGGTAGGAAGGGTTCGCTGCTTCTCAGCACTGCTGTGGAGGGACAGGTGAGTTCTTGGCCACAAGTGTGGGAGCACCAGGGATGTCAGGGCAGGAATTTTAGGGAGAGGACACTCAGCGTGGGACAGACACAGTGCTGTTCCTCCAAGTGGGATGTCTGGCAGAGTAGTGCAGTAACATCTCTTCCTACTCTGGTGTCCCCTGCCTGGATCCCAGCAGCACAGAGTGAGTTTTACAGAGATTATTTGCTTTTCCACACTTTTAGATGCATACCTAGATAGATGCATAGATGCTACATTACTGGGAAGTAACTAATTACATTTCTCTGATGGTGGCAGGGGGGTAGTTTCACAGAGTGAATCAGCAGGAAGAGAATTCCCGAGTCCTTCCACTGTGTTTCCACATCCTCAGAGCTTTAGGACATGGTCCTCAGGCAGTCCTGATTAATTTAAATCTGTGATTGATGTTTATTTGTTTTCCTAACCAGGCCTGAATTAGGTCTACAACGCCTTCATGTCATTCTGCATTTTTCACATCACCACGAGCAGCAACATAGTATCTGTATAAATATATTAGACACATGCAGGAAAGCCTTTCATTGTTTAATAGGTAAAATTTGAGCAGAAATCCAGATGCAGCCCTCATGTAACATTCATGCAATTAACTGACTGAATTGTTGGGATGTGCCTCTCCTGTAGATAATGGTAGGTTTGTCAGGAAGTAAAACTTCAAAGAAGGTGGGGTTTGACAGTGTTGGGTGCTTCGGTACAAGCCTTGCAAGAGCCATTAGCTTTGATGTCTAGCAGCTGGTGGGCCTGACAGACAAGTTTCCCCAGAATTGACTCAGAAGTGATTCAGAGGTTAAATGTAACAGGCTTGTTTATAGTATATAATAATTGTCACAGGCTGAACTGGTTAATGACCTGGACTAATCTAATCTTTCTCCTTGGAATTAAAAGTAAATATGTGGACATTTAACTATTTTAAAATTACTTTTATCATGTGTTTTGTTTTTGCACTTGTGGGGGATTTTTAACATCTGGTGAGATTATAAAGCCTGCATTCGCTGATGGACACAACACACTCCCCTCAGGGTTTTGAGCTATGCTAGGCTGTGCAGGTGAGCCAAGTCAGAGGGCATTTCATACCACAGCTGTTCTCTTAGCAAAGGAGAGAATGGAGATCTTGCAGCTTGAGAACTTTTGTTCAGGGAGTGCAGGAAGGAGTGAAAAAAGCCTGAGGTTGGACAGGGTTTGGAGCAACCTGGTCTAGTAGAAGGTATCCCTGCCCAGGGAAGGGGGGGAATGAGATGAGCTTTGAAGTCCCTTCCAACCCAAACCATCCTGTGATTCTGTGTAACTCGTGTGGTCAGATCAGTAACACCCCAACAAATGTTGCAGATCTAGGCAGGGAACCTGTGAAACTCGGAGATCAGCAATATGTGAGTGTGAAGGAAGCAAGTGGTGAATGATGACTGGGAATCAGGAGGGAAGGGGACAGAAGGCAGCAAAAGAAATCTGGGAAAAGTATCTGCAAAAATAGATGAAGCAGACAAGATACTAAGGAAATCCATGAGGAAATCCGTAAGATGAAGAAGGAAAAGAAAGTTAGGAGAAAGGCTTTCTTCCTCCAGTACTCTTGGAATAGTTAATTCTCTCCTGAAGTGGAAAGATGAAGCCATATTAGCAATAATTTATGCATCATCAGATCAGTATGCCTGTATATAATAGAATTATATTGTATATTATATAAACATATAATATAAATAGCATATATGTATATGTGCATGTGTATTTTCCCTCTGCCATAGAATTAATGATGTTAATGGCTACTCTAAAGTAATTAAGAGGTAATAATACTCCAGGCTAAGTGTTAGAAAATAGGGAAATAAGGCAGTTTGGATGACATTGCTGTGCTGGAATGGAATGAAGAGAATCAAGACAATCAACAGTGTCACAGCTGTGTTCTGATTTCGAGGGAAGGCATAGGATTACTTTTTGTTAAAAATTGCTCAGTAGATAAACCATTGTCAGGTGCAGAAATAAAGTAAGAAGGACCCTTCAGAGTTCTGTAGAGAGATATGGTCAGCAGTTTGGAGAATTCACTGAGCTTTAGGTATCTTTGTTGTAAGATAGGTTCAAGTCCTACCCATCTCCCAAAGGCATTTTGAAAAAGCAGAAGCACAATTTATTTCCAAAGCAGAGGATTACATCTCTTCCTGTGTCTGATCAAAACAAAGCAGAAAATGCACAGATTTTTTCCATCTGTGGATAGCAATAGGACACTGTCCCTTTCTCCTTTGCATACAAGGTTCTACCATCCCCTGACAGTTTGTTTGTTTTCTTAAATCTTGGTTTATCCTTGTTGATGCCTAAAACCCCTTTGTTATCTTCCAGAAGCTTTGGTCAGCACTGTGGAATTCCTGGTATGAGAAGGCAGAGACTCAGGGTAGAGAGAAGATCCTTGCTGAACTGCTGTAACCATGAAGACAGTGATTTTAATTGTCCTAATCATCTTCTCTTCCCTGTCTTCAGGTAAGGCTGATGCAGAGAGGGAGAAAAGTGACCTCTGGGGGGGATGACCTTCAAATTAATATGTGCTTTGGTTCTGTTTTCTTCTGTGTGAAGAAGTTGCAGCCTGAGCTGTGCTTGTGGTTTCCATTTGCCTGTATTTTTCCTGTTTGATCATCGGCAGATGGTGACCCTGTTAGTTTGGAAGCTGCTTGATACACTCAGTGGATCCTTAGTGATTCAGGGAAGCTTTGCTTCCTCTGAATAGTTGGGATCTGTGTACTCATTAACGCTGTCAAAATGTGTCAGTGAACTTCAAGTTGCTCCCCTCTAAATCCACAACGGGTTCTCCTTGGAATTGTGCTGAATTAACATCAAAACAAGTGGAGTACTAATGTCTGATGCTGTGCTGGAAGAAATAAAAACTTCCATGTTTTAATTGTAAACATTACTTATTCCAGGCAATATTTTTGTGTAATATTAATAGATCACCAGAGAGTCAAATGCTGAAACATCTGGAAATGACAATGGAGAGCTGTCATGTTGTTTGCTGGGCACTCAGTCCTGGGTTTCATTACATGGCTTAAGATTCTCTCGAGTTACAGGAACTGCAAGGTCTTAAACTGAGGGTTTATTTTTTGGTGAAATCCTACAAATCTTAACCTCTTTTTTGATGCTACAGGAAAGAAATTCCGCTGGTGCACCCTGTCTGACCTGGAGCAGAGGAAATGTGCCGAGCTGTCCAAGGCGCTCACGGCCGTGCTGCCCCTCACCACTGCCGGTTCCTTTGCCAGGATCTCTTGCATCAGAGCCCACAATACCTATGACTGCATTGATAAAATCAGGGTGAGTTCACAGAGACTTTTTTTTAAAGCTGATTTTGAGTCCAAATCCTTTTTGAAAAAAGTAACTGGCAAACAGAATCTGTGGGAGAATAAAATAATACTGAAAAGATGGAACTGCATGTGTGACAAAGTACATGGTCGCTTGAGAGGCAAGAGTTAAATCTCATGACCATTCTACTAGATGTACTGTTTTATCCCAGCTAATGCCCTTGCAATCTCCAAGCAATATAGAAAGCTGCTTGGAAATAAATGGATAAACCCAAACTATTAAAGTAGAACTTGCTCAGAGCATTTCCCTTGTTTGTGTGTTCTGGTCCTACTCTGACTCTATTTAATATTTTATCTTCCCTTTCTTCCATACTATTTTTAGCCCCTAGTCAGTCTTTTGTGAAGTAAAGAGCAAAGTTTTTTCATGTAAAAAATTTCATTTTGAGTAAAGTTACACGTCAGACCTTCTGTAAGTGTAAGCTCTTGTCATTGAGCAGTTCTGAAATGGAATTTTCATAATGGTAAATGCTTTTACAGAAATCATTAACAGAAAAGGAAGATAAGCATTTACTGTAGAATAACTTCATTAACATTTACATTCAGTCCTGGTTGCCTTCAGAAAATGGAGTCCAAATCTGACCTGGAAAACATAACAAAGAAAACCTTTCTCCTTGGTTCAGGGAATAATTTCTTTTGTGTTTTCATTCAGTCCTGCAACCATTTAAAATAAAATTCTGTTCAACTTCCTGGGTTAGGGAAAGATTATACCCAGGAGAACTCTGAGAAGGATTTGGGGTCTTGGGGAGCAGTAGGAGGAAATAGAAGTTGCCTTTTTCTTCACTTGACATCAGCATTGTATTTTTGGAATGGAAGGCCCAGAGAAGAAGGGATAAAGGATGTCAGTGGAAAAGAACTGGTGTTTTTTGAAGGTAACTCAGCCTTCTTTGCTAACATTTCACCATGCTTTGTAGCAGGGGTTCAATTAAAAATAAAGCAAATGCTTGTAAAAATCACTGATTGCTGCTTCTCAAGCAAAAAAAAATGTGGTCTTGAAGCTTCTGTTTGTTTTCTTGTAAACACAGTTGTTTTCAGGGTTTTGCTATTGTTTTTAAGGCAAATAAAGCAGATGCTGCCTCCTTGGATGCTGGAGATGTTTACTCTGCTGTAAAACTTTATGGTTTGGCAGTGGTGGCAAAGGAGATCTATGATCAAGGTAGGCTGGTAAAGAAAAGAATAAGCTGTACTTCTGATCTAGCTAAGAAATTACTCTAGAATTCCTGAAAAAAAAATCTATGTTTTTTTATGACCTTTATAGGAGTATGGAGGTGGTAAACAACTGTTTCTACAGTACTTAGTAATGATGAATAAAATCCCAGTGGTGCTTTGTACCCAGCAGCCTTTCTGCCTATGGCACTGACCTACCCCTGCCCGCGGCACTGCTGGGCTGGAGCTCTGCATACTGGAGGATTTTATTCCATCTGTGCCAATTCTTGCACCATGCTCTTTATCAGCATAACTGAATCTTTACTAGCAGTTCTTTCAGAGATGAGCTGCTCTCATGAATTAATTCTCTCCTTCTCACCTTAAAGAGACAAGGATTTACGGGGGAGAATCTTATCATGGTAAGATTCCTCTTTGCTCCTGTCAGTCCTGCAATGAATGATTTATAAGGCAAGAATAAATAAGTCTGAGCCAAAATCAAGCATACAGTAGAAAATACTCATGGGACATGAATCTGAGAAGGAATCCAAATGAGCACATGATGTAGGGAGAGATTAATAAGGAGAAGGTATGAGAACAGAGAGGAACTTTGTTTTGGCTGGCACACCATGAAATGGTGAATGTGTTCTGAGGATAAGACTTAGGAGTTCTTTCCATTACGATAGCTAAAGAGTGTGATGCAAATGTTCAAAATTCTTGAGAAGCAGTTGGATTGTATGATGGAGCTGCATGGACTTGTAAGCTTTTTCCACCAGATTTTACCTTGTTGCTTGCACATCACTTGTTTGACAAGGTGCCACATACCCAGTGTATGGTTAAGTTTCTGGCATCAGCACCTACAGTTAATGTGTCTAATGTCGATTTTTCCTTGGCCATGTTCACAGGAGTTGTTCAACTCCTGTGCACAGATGGAGGGTGGGGTATATTTTTTCTATCTGTTACACGTTTTGTCCTACTGCAGGAAATTGTGTGTTTGCCGTGGCCGTTGCCAAACGAGGAACTCTGGATATCCAGAGGCTGCGAGGTGTGCGCAGCTGCCACAATGGAGCCAGGTGGACGTCGGGCTGGAATATTCCACTTGGCTTCCTCCTTGCAAGAAATGACCTTTCCTGGGATGAGGCACAACCTCTGAGCCAAGGTGGGTGAGGGGAGTCACAGGGCTCTGCCTCAGTAAGTGAAATGCCAGCTGATGTGGGATGTGCTGGGCTGTGTGGGAATTGAAGGGATTTGTGGATACTGGATCCTCTTGGAGTGTTTTTGATACTGGCTCTTAGCTCTCTTCAGAACTTTTCCAGTGATCTCAGAACAGCAAAGTTGTTACCAAAACAGGAAATCTTTGCATGCTATATGCAGGGAGCAAATCTTTGCAATATCTAACCAGCACAAAGATGGTTTTAAACAAGCAAAATTTGATCACTCTCTTTATAGCAAATGTTTCAGATTTGCAGTTTAAAGCAAGTTAAAGCTGCATTTGCAGAATTTATTTATTTGTAAAACCACCATAGTCTTAGTTATGTCCCTGATATATTTGGTCCCTTTTCGTTCTTTGTTTTTTTTTTCCCCATTTGACTCCTTTCTTTTTGTTTTGGTTTGGTTTTTTGCCCCTCCATCTGCAGCAATCAGTGAGTACTTCAATGCAAGCTGCATCCCTGGGGTTGGTGTTGCTGCTCCTCGACTGTGTGCTCTCTGCCAAGGACAAAAATCCTATGTCAGAGACAAGAACCACTTCTGTGAGACAAGCAGCAATGAACCCTTCTATGACTCTGAGGGAGCCTTCAGGTAAGCTCTGGGACACTGGGACTGAGTCCACCTTTGGGGCAAAAAGAACTTGTAAGGGAGGAGAGCCAGGTGACTTGTTAATAGGACGGCATTTGTCTTCCTGCAGGTGCTTGAAGGAGGGAGTGGCAGATGTTGCCTTTTTAGATCACCTAAGAATTATGAGTGCCACAGGTAATCCTAAAAACTCAGGTTTCTTCCAATCTATGGCTATGCTCTTTCCTCCTGCAGAGGAGTTTGGGGGTTATGCCAACTTCTGTTGTTTCCAGTGAAAATTCAATCCCTGTGAGCAACTCAATAGTATTTCTTGGCTCCCCACACAAGGAAACGGAAGAGGAAAGGGTAAGTGAGCAATAATTGCTCACAGGAGATTCTTAGAATGGGAGCATAAAGATGTTTTTATACAGATGATTTCTTTAGACTGAAGTCTCTGACAAAGCTGCCATTAGATGAGTTATAAGATTCCTTTATAAATTTCATGAGCTGGTGGAATGTGAAGTTCCTGTATACCTGCTTTGTCCTTTTAAACTCAGTGGATCTCTTTACTGATGTTTTTGAAGGTGCTTAGCAGTAGTGTTTGCAGGGAAGTATTTTTAAACAAACATAATTACACAGGTACAGCTTAAAGGGTATTTTGGGTCACTTCTGGCTGAGATCCCTCTCTTTGTTAAGAGAAGAACAAATCAAAGACCACTTTCTCAAGTGCTCTTGGTACCCTGTGCTGCCTCCACAACCTTTGAGCAACCTCCCCTGAAATATTCCTTACATTCCCTCCCTGTGCCTGCTGCCAAGTCAGGGCTCACTTGGCAGCTTCCCAAGTGTCCGCTTGTTTCAGAGTCAGAAGAACAGGAATATGAACTCTTGTGTCCTGATGGGAGCACAGCTGAGCTGACCGAGCACAGCACCTGTAACCTGGGCAAGGGGCCCGGCCGGGGCATCGTCACCCGCAGCAACTTCCACAAGATCACCAACAAATTCCTTGGCATGATCCAAGTGAGTGCATATTATAATCTGTAGATCTCCAGACAAAGGGTTTTCTTCCATATTTTTGTGGTGATTACCTCCCAGTTTGCTTTTTTTCCTTGAGAAATTTGTAGTTGGTGTGAATAAAGCCCTAAAAATTGTTTGTTCTGGGGAAGGATCCTGCACTGGCTTCTGCAAGGTTTTGCTTTTCTCTGGAGTGTTCTTCTGTAGAAGGCTGGGAATAAACAAGTAAAGAAGGGGAAGATGCCCTAACACCCAGACTGGAAAATGGCTGATGATGTTCACCCTGCCTTGGTACTTAAGTGAATTTCTATGTAGCTGAGGAAGATGTGCAGGTTCTGTCAGGGCTCACCTTTTTTTCCTCTTTTTTCTTCTCAACTTCTGAATAGTACCTGATATTGTGACATCCTGGAATCTATTTGAAGCTGAGCCTGAAATGCATGTTTAAAGAGTTTATGAAACCACTCAGCCCTTAAATTAGTTCAGTAGACAGTGAATAATTCACTCCAGTGGGCTGGGCTGTCACGCAAACTGCAGTAACAGAGCAGTTGTACCAAATCCCTCCCTTATTGAGAGATCTTCATGTGCCTTTGTCAGTGCACTCATTAACACACCTCAGCTGTGCAGCAGAGGTCCTGCTACACTTCCCAGTGCTTTCTTCTCTCCCAGTGCCATCAGGCTGAAGGGGGCTGCTTTGCACGTGGTACTTTCCAGTCACAAAGTACAAGGTATCTTTGCACCCCTTTGCTGCACAAATGCTCACTCAGTTTTGATTCCTTGGTTGCCTTGTCAGGGTAGGAGACATTGAGCACAACCCAGTAAATTGGAATAATTAAAATAGGAAAAAAAACCCTTAAAAAAAGTGGACCATGTAATGCTTTTAGGACTGGAACCGTCTGCTCACTGCAGTAGCTGTGGGGTTTGTTGCGAGTGCTGTGTTACGAAGCACTGATGGGAAGGGAGGGAAGGATGAGGTTGCCTGTTACTGAAAGAATGAGCAGACTTGTTGCAATTGAAAGTGTTGTTCTTGTCCCAGCGCCTCTTTGGGAGAAAAGGGAAGGAAAGAGCCAGATTTGAACTCTTCAATTCAGCACCCTTTGGGGGAAAGAACCTGCTGTTCCGAGATGCCACTCAGCACCTGCAGCTTCTCGAGGAGCAGCTGGAGATTGCCTATGTCCTTGGTCTGGATTATGTAGCTCTCCTTAAGGGACTGGGCCACGAAGGTGAGAAGCCTTCCAGAGGACTGTAGCTAAGGAAAGGGAAGAAAAAGTTCTCCTTCCATGTAATTCCTCCCTGCCAGGCACAAGTGCATAGACCCAAACATCCCCTTATCAAATAACAGATGGGTGCACTGGTGATGTGCTCTCACTGTGCTCCTTCCTTCCCTCTCAGGGAGCTCTTTGGAGAACAGTGTCGTGCGCTGGTGCTGCATCAGCGATGCTGAGCTTCGCAAATGTGAGGAGTGGGCACTGAGCATCAAATCCGACCCTTTAGTCTGTGTCCAAGCAACTTCCATGACCAAATGCATCGAAATGATCAAGGTAGGAGACTCCCTCTGCTTGGAGTGTGTGATAAGACTGCACAGGGTGTGTTTGTCCTGGTCTGACCTGAACTAGAGGAAAACCAGCTTGTACACCAGAGGAACAAGTGGGAATGAGAGGGAGTTTGTGCAGAGGAATTTCTAACCAGTGGAGAAGCACAGCTGCTTGGATACACAACTGATGCCAATCCTGGTTTTGTTCTTTCCTGGAATGCTGCTGGCAGAGCAGTGAGGCGGACGCGGTGACCCTGGACGCGACACACGTCTACATCGCAGGGAGGTGTGGGCTGGTGCCTGTAGCTGCTGAGTGTTATGGTGAGTTCTCATGTGGCCTTTTCAAGGAGGGAGAGAGAAAGAGTCAAAAAAAGTGCCATTAAGAACAGTTAAATTTCCCCAGTTTGTGATGTTTTGCGATGGAAGCAGGAATGTGTCCAAATACTTCCCCCAGCTCCTCCACTAACCGTCTCTAACATTTGGTCTGTTTATTACACCCCTCCTGTAAAAGGGACAGACATACTGGCATGGCTGAAGAGGATCACAAGGGTTTTGTTGGTGTGCTGCCATGTAAAAGGAATGACAGCAGTGGCAACATCCTTAATGACTGTCTCTCCTCTCCAGGGGGAGATTGCGCCCAAGCTGCTGAGAGCATGGAGAAAACAGGAAAAGTAATTCATGTTAAGCACAAAGGTAACAGAATAACTTTGAGAGGGCAAAATGCTTAAATTTTCCTGAGACTGCTCTAGGGTTTATGTAAGAATGTATTTGCATGTTGGTTTGGAAATTAATTTTCTGGCTAGGACAAGAGTTTGTGGCTAAGCAAAGAATGCAAGTCCTGTACTGCAACTGAAGATATTGTGACAGGATGAGGGAGGGAAGAGGGGGCTGTACCTGTCTGGAATACGTAATTGCCTTGGTAAAACCAGTTGTTGTCATTGTTTTGCAGCACTGCCACCTGTGTATGCTGTTGCCTTAGCTAAGAAAAGTGCCAAACAGATTAACATCCATAACCTCAAGGGAAGGAGGTCCTGCCACAGTCACCTGTACAGTCCTGCAGGATGGTTACTGCTGTCCAGACACACAGTGGGAGCTCTGGGGAATGATACCCAGAACTGTGACATTGGCTCTGGTAAGGGCTGCTTTGGGTTACTTGTTGACTAGACCATGAAAATCTGAAGCTCTAAATCTGGCAGTAATAGAGAGGGTGCCAGGAGGATTCAGCCAGCAAGTGATTGCAGTCTCAGAGGGTGTCAAAGCCTGTTTCCCCCAAATATGTATCCCCATATCCGACTCTGTGTGATTCCTCACACTATTTAGCCCTCTTCTTGCTAGCTATTAGGATGGAAATCCATTCCTGTCTCTTCCCATGTGTGAAGAGGATTTGGAATGCCTTGCCTTAGCCTCACCTCGGTTTTATTTCCTCAGCTTATCAGAATTACTTCTGGAAGGGCTGCATGCCGGGAGCAGATGGCAACATGTGCAAGGTGTGCATTGGGGACAGTGAGGTGGAAGGGGCCCGAGTCTCCAGCAGATGTGCTGCAGGTCACAATGAACATTACTATGGCAACATGGGAGCACTCAGGTGAGCTTTTGGGTCAGTCAGAAATGCAGGGCAATAGCCAGAACTGGATTATTATTTTGCTGATGGTTTTCTTGGAAAGTTTTCTTCCTCCTTTTTGCTGAGCAACTGGCTGTATAAACTTTTGCCAGAGTGTATTTTGTTTCAGTTGCAGTTGCTATGGGATGTTCAGCTGACTGGTGATTTAAAATAGTCATGAAACCGTTTCCAAAGCAAGGCAATGCTTCCAAACATGTCAGGCTTAGAGCATTGGTACTGACTCATTAAGGGGAAGGGAAGAAAGATAGTTCAGGGCTCAGAGAGCAGAGGTGATGTGGGAGGAAGCAGGGTAGGATACAGGAGGTAATTAGACTGGAGATACCAAAAACATAGTTGGAAGACAGAAGCAGAGAAGAATATTAAAGGTGAAAGCACTTTTAGGAAAAAAAATATATAATGCATTCTCTTCCTGCTTAGGCATGGGTGAAGGTGCACATTGTGCCACAGCTTTGGCTTGGGAGCTGCTGTAAGGGAGGAAGGCATTGTCTTAGCTTTAAATACATGAGCACGTATGAGACCTATACTGACATCACTAACTTGTTCCATATGACAACCACGTCGTTACAGATGGGAGGGAAGGTTCCAGCTGCTCCTGTTTTAGCTTCAGATAACTGTCCAAATGTCAGTCATCATGTAGTAGCTGTCTCTGATCACCTGCTTGTTTCCTGCACTAGGTGCCTAGTTGGCAATCCCAGTGGAAGAAGCTTTGGAGATGTAGCTTTCCTGGAACACTCCAACCTGCTCCAGAACATAGAAGGTGAGATGCAGATTCTCTTTCCCTTTGAGAATGTTCATTAGTGTCAATGACTTCCCACAACGTGACCATCACTTGTGAGGATCAGCCTTTGCAGGTTTAATCTGGGTCCATGGAGAGGTGCTTGTGACCAGAAAACTGCAAGAACCTTCCTGCATGTGGGTGTTCCAGTAAAGCTCAACACTGAGATACTGCTAGAAAGGAAAGAGGATGAATTCCTGAGTGCAAAGATCAGTGTGTGTGTGTGTTGGGGGATAGTCGTCCTTGGAGCCTTCCCTAATTTTTGGAAAGCTCAAAGCTTTAAAAAGCTGGGGATTTTCCCATCAGCCCTTCTCCCACAGGCAGCCAAAGTGCAGGTACCCATTGTTTCTAAATCAGAGTTTCCAGAATGAAAATGGCAGGTAAGGGCAGTGCTGTGGGTGTTTGTTCTGGGAGATGTCCTGTGGCATGGCTGTGACATGGCAACTTCCTTATCTTGTTTCATAGGCACTTATGGGATAAACAGGTCGAAGAGCTTAATAGGCAAAAACACTGCAAATTATTTTGCCTTTCACAATCTCTAAAATAGCAGTGTTACTACACTGTGAAATACTTGATTTCCTCTGGGAAACACTGATCTTTGCAACAGTCTAGCAATTGGACTTTGTTGATGAAAATGATTTTGGTTGCAGGAGCTGAAGTCCCCTCAGTCTCTTAAATGATGTTTACTGCTCTAACAGCCCAAACATGCTTTTCATAGAGTCGAGGGGAAAGGGAATCCTCATTTTTGTTCAACCTGATGAAGCACACTGAAATTCTATTTTAGGCAATTTCAGTGACAGAAGAGACTTTTTGAAGAGAAGAATCTCTCTAAAATCAAGTGGGAGTGTAAGGGCCTGGAAAGCCCCAGGAATTGATGCAGCAATGAGCCATTTGTTGGGGGAAGCAAAGGACATGCAGGCCAAAGTGCTTTGTTTCTAGAAAAGGATCTGGTCACAGATGAAGATGAGACATGATAGGCCTTGATATTACTCTGGTTTTAGTTGATAGGCACAGCTTAAGTTCACTGACCTGCTTCCTCAGTGCAACCACTACCCTGGTCCTTGTGTGTTCCTCATAAATGGCCACACAGACGCTGCGTCTGTTTGGAACGCACTGACTGAACTTCTTTCTTTCCATTTTCAACATTTTCCATGAGATTCACCCTGTCTTCTGCTTTAATTTATCAAAAGGATTTGCTTTCACTTTATTTTCTTTTCAGATCTGGACAGCTCTGGTTGGGCCAAAGGTTACAGCCCCCTTGACTTTGAGCTCCTGTGCCCGGATGGGACACGCGCCGCAGTCACGGAGTGGGCAGGGTGTCACCTGGGCCACATCCCCCCCAGCGCCGTCATGACCCGGCCAGTCACTGTCACTAAGATCTATGACTTCCTGGTGCAATCCCAGGTAAGGCAAGGAACAGGGAAAAGCTTGGCTTCTTATCACCTGTTAGGTACAACTCCAGAAAACCCTGTCAAGATCAAAAGCTTTCTACACCATACACATCAAGTGCCTTCAGGTCCAGTACGAAAGGATTAAAAATGTGCAGAGGGTGTTAAGAAAATAATTATTTCGATTCTCTAAAGGGGTATTTTGGCACCAGTTCCTTCAGCAGTGGCCACACACTTTTGCTGAAAAATAAGGCACTGAAAACTGCATTTTCTTGTATCAATAAGGACAGTGCTAGGTGAATGTGGGCCCTTCTTTTTGCTGTATTGAAAATTGAGAGTCACCAGCTTAGCCTTGCTACTTCTGATCCAAGCTGTGAAACTTACTTCTCTGTTTAGGAATCTCTGGGAAGCAAATTGGATTCTGAGTTCCAGCTCTTTCAGTCCTGGAAGTACGGTGGAAGTGATCTGCTTTTCAAAGATGCTACTCAGTACCTTGTTCCTGTGAGTCACCTGAGCTATCAGGAAATCCTTGGAGATTCTTTCATCCAGCTGGCAGAATCAGTGTTTAATTGCACACCTGCAGGTAAAGTCAAGTCCTTAATTCCAAGTTAGAGAGAAGTGCAGCAGGCAGTCCTCTGTGCACAGCTATTGCCCTTTTGTTTAGGCTGCATGGGAAAGTATGTTCTACATAATCCTGTTAGTAATAATTTCCCACAGAGTCTTGTGTTTAGAGCTCCTTTAGAACCTCTGAAAGTGGAGCTTTGCAGAAACGGAATAACCAACACACTGTAGAGCAAATATGAGGTTATTGAAATGTATGTTTTATTCTCACTCTGAATTTTTTCCCCTTCGATTCCAGGGATCAGTTCTGGGAAAAGGAAATATAATGTTCCTTTGTATATGCCAAACTTGGGGGAAAAGATAAGAAATTTTATATTTCTTTTTTGAATTAACCTCAAAATAAGTGAAATAATTTCCTTTTAAAAAGATCATACCATAGAAATTAAGATCAAAACCTTTATAAACTCTTCCCTTAAGGTGGCTTTTTCATTCTTTTCCACTGAAAACTGTCTGAAGTGTGAAGTGTGCATTTAGCTGTCAGCAAAGCTGGCACTGCCTATGGATCTGAAAATTTGTACTGAAGTAAATGAAGGTTACACATCAAATTAGACTTCTGTGAGTCTAAGTCTAAGTTAAAGAACTGAAATTCAGAAGGGAAATTTTACCTCTATTTTAATGAATAGTATATGAAGAATTTATTCCTTTTAAAGCTGATAGCATCTGTAGGTATTTTCTTTCTGGTTTGCAGGCATCCTGGACTTCTGCAAACAGGATATCTGTGCATCCTCATCCAACTGAGAGCAAGACAGAGGCTGTGCAAGGCACGTACATCACCCTCGTTACTGAAAACCAGGAAATGTGCAAGTCCAACCCATCCAAAGCAATCAGCAAGGAAACAGGCATCCCTAGAAATGGATGCTGAATACCCTCTTGTCTTGTTTTTTAAGCAGGTTTGATGTTTATGATAATGCAACACTCCCCCTGTCCTGTCTGGAGCAGGGCAGCACAGGGCACAGAAGTAGGATCAGCAATTCCGTACAACTACTCTGGAGAAAGCAGCATTTCTGTGGAAATAGCAGGGCCAATACCATGGACTAAGATACAGACTGGCATCAGTAGCACAGGTTAGTTGGTAGCATTTTGCCTTGCTTGTCTTATAAAGAGTTTCCATGCAACAACCCCCCAGTCAGCTGACGTTTTGGTAAATGTCATTGTCCTCCTGTATCCGTGACTTTGGTTGCAGCCAGGCAGTCCTTGCAGAATGAATATTTATGCCACAGGCTGTGCACGGACTTGCTATCAGAGCACTGGTCTTTCCTGCTTTTAACTGGGGAAATGTATTTGCTTTTTTTAACCAAGGATTTTTACTGCTAAATCAAACTTTTTTTTTTCTCACAAATAAATGTATTAAGGCATTTAAGAGCCAGCAGAGCTGGATGCTTGCAGCCTTAAGGTGAAAACAAAAAAAAAGCGCAATGGATATTCATCCTTCTCAAATCCTCCAACCATTACTTTATAGTACTTTGACACTCTCAATGTAAGATTCTATGAATGGTCAAAATATTCATCTCACTCATAATTTTAAATCCTTCATTTAAACTTTCCAGACCTCGTGACATATGTTGCAGTTGTATAAACCTCAGCTATTTACAAATGAGATTCAACTAGTGCAGACTGTACCTGCCATATAAAGGAAAAAACATAAAACCCCCCTCCACCAACGCCAGCAATGCCAGGCAGCCATACTCACTTGTAAAAGAGGCTGCTAAACATACCTGGCTTTAAACAGTTTCTTCCAATAAGTTTTAAACAGCTTGTCTTTCTTGTTGTGTGACTTACAGTCACACCTCTCCTGCCCCTTCTCACTGCCTGAGAAGGAAAAACTTTGCACTCTGAGCAGTAATAAGGGTTTAGGATTCAGTGCATCTGAGCTGAGCCTGTTCTCCATCTTATTTGTCCTGCTGTTTGACACTGACTAACAAACAGGAGAGGACCCAAGTCCAAACTCCTCCACCTTTCACGGAAAGGACAGAGGTAAATGGTGAGTAAAGCAAGTCCCAGTCTGGTAACAGAGCCAAATCCTCGGATACTGCAGTGCAGCCAGAGAGCTGGAGCCCTGAAGAAGCAGGGGAATACCAGGATGCTTCCTTAGCCTCTGAGCTGCTCCCTGCCTTTCCTTCCTGGAGCTTCCATGCCCTCTGCAGGGCCCACAGCACACTGCACCTCGGAGAAGGCAGTTCTGGGAACAGGGAAGAAATGCAACTGGAGCTTGGCTTTGCCAAACTGATCAGTGATCAACTGAAAATCTGGGTTATACACGGCGTTTTAGGGGTTGGAAGGGCGGGGATGCTGTTTTCTGACACAGGCAGTACAGGCCTTGTTGATGTTCCTGTGCTCCAGCTCTGATTCCTGAGCATCAGGTGATGCCTTGCACAGCCTGGACCACTGGCCCGCTCCAGCCTGACATCTGAGCTCTGAGCAGAGCAGGAACTGGCCATGCTCTTGGGCTCCTACTGCTCTGCTATGTCAAGAGATGGATGCAGCCTCAATGCTAGGAATAGATCAGGCTTAAAATCCCTCTTCAGGTGTGGCTGTGGATGAAGGAACAGCAGAACTGCTGCTCTGTGCTCACCAACACCCTGTCACTTAACAGTGTCCATCTCTGGAGATTTGACCTCTTTCCCCATGTATGCATGATGTATCATGCAGGTTTACTCCATGCAACCTGAAGACCTTAAAAAAACTGAAAGGTTCTCAGAAAAATTTATTTCCATAAATTAAAAACACACACAAAAGAAACAGTAAAATTTTAGATTCACACAATATTGAACAGAAACAAAATGCCAAGAGCATGATGGAGGCTAATGGCACAAGTGTACAAATTCTCATGGAGCTATTTGTTAACTTGATAGCATCATACAGATTTTCAATCCACAGTTACCATCCATATGCTAGAAAAGCACCTGGAACATAGTATTCCAAAGGCCCACCTGAAATCCAATACAATGAGAACTGCTTGCAGGAATTCATATCCAGCAATCATCAGAACTCAAATGTACACAGCCAAGAGGCCAGCCAGGCTAGTGCTGTACCACACATTAAGGAGCCTCAGCTGCTCCAGTCATAGCATGATGAAAATAACATCTTTTTTTTTCTTGGAAAGTGATCTTTCTATCTCCCATAATCAGCAAATTTAGCAAAGAGCTGCCTGGCTCTGCATAACTTACTACTAAGAGACAGGACGTGGCAAAAGCTTTGCAATCCTTCTCAAGCTGCTCCAGTCATCAGAGAGCAAAGATGACAAGCTCTTTCCATGGTGATACAAAAAAGTCCTCACTGGAGTGGGTTCACTTGATGAAAAGCCAAATGCACATATCCTCCAGCTAGGGATGGAGGCAAGACCCCAAAAGATGCAGCCTCTATCCTTTTTTCTCTCAGTCCTCTGTGACAGGAGCAGCTCAGAGTGGCCAGTGCAGCTTTTGCCCAGTCCCCACTCCCAGTGTGCAAGCAGCAGCCCCAGGGGCAGGCTGTTCCAGGAGGGCTGGAAACAGGAACAGAGGCGGGAAAGCAAAAGAGAAAAAAGTGCACAAGCACAACTGACACCTGTTTGCTGGAGGGGGGAGATGCTTGGTCTCCATGAGCTCACATCATCATACAGACACTGAACCAAAAGAGAATAATAATGCTGGATATTTGGGTTGCCACAAACTAAGGTCTGGGACAGGCTAAGCAACTGCAACGTTTTGTAACTCCTTCAATTACTGTAAACCAAAGAGAATTGAGTGTTTTCTTTGCTCTCTCTGCTGTAGCTTGTAGAAAGCAAGCTAAGAAACCTTCTTTCAAAGCAATCAGGGACAAGACAGAACAGAGAGGCAGATAAAAAATCCCCACTTAAAACAAAAAAACAAACCCCAACACAACCCAAAGGAAAAAACCCTACACATTCCATGTTTTGAAGTACATTAGAGGTCTGAACTTTTCCTGGACCCAAGTTTCTTCCCTCCCCACCCATATCTTTATTTCCTTAAAGCCCTCACTAAGGTTACAGCTCAGTTGTGTCACAGCACTGGAAGCCTCCCATATTAATAGAAGGTGAATGAATGTTCTCTAACAATCCAATTCTATAGCATAAATCCATAAAAATATATCTCTCACTCTTGCTACCACTTCCAACCAGTCCATAATTGGGCTAATAAACCAGGAGTGGGAAAGTTTCAAACATTTTTTTAGGAGGCAGTCAACCTTTGTTTTTTAGGGATTTCTTTTTACAAAAATAAAGAGGATCAGTTAGAATGTTCTACAGCAGCCTAAGAGCTTAACCAGAAAAATAGTACGTCAATATGTTCAAAGTTTGCCTGCCTTGTTACTTCACCATCAAACTCCAAACCCTACTCCTCTAAGTGTGCACTCCTCTCTTTCCTTCAGTCTTCCTGATTAAAGATTATAATTACCCTTAAAAACAAGAATGTAAACCTTTGGGAATCCCAGCACATAAGCTGGGAGCAAAACCAACCCAGATTAGATTTCTTTCAAGATTCAGGCACACACAGTGTAATAATCCTCTTCCATTTCTCTACTTTGAAAGCTCTGAAATTCAACAGATTGCTTGATAATTTTTAGTTTTCTGTTTGGTCAATAACAGAAGTGGTAGAGCAACAGAAGATAATAATAGTATTTTCAGTCCTGCATTTATTGGGACTTCATAAAAAATACCCACCCACTAGATAGTTGCTCAATTTGAAGGTAAATAGAAACTCTATTTCATGGGCAGGTAAATAAGAAAGTGCAAGTTCAAGTGAAAGAAAGAACAGACTAATTCAATTTGAGCATCCCAGGAATGACAGCTTTGCCTGAATAACTCCTCTAGGCACTAAGGGACAGAAAGGACCTGAACTGCAGCTGGCATTCACCTGCAATTATGCTTCAAGCAAGGGAAACAGAAGTTAAGCCAGAAGGGAGCTCTCTTCCTTCACAAGGTAGAGCTGAGAAATGCCCAGAGCTGCATCAGGTGACTACAACTGGCCTCACATAAAAAATGTCCACGTGCCAGGAGGCTCTCGGTACAACACTGGCTGTTATGGACAACAGGGTGTACAGAGAGTATCCAGTGGTAAAAAACCCCTCAAGATGGAAAAAATCCATTTCTTGTTGACAATAAGATCGAGTTAATATTTTTAATAGGTTTAAAATAATTTTAAAGCAAGGCTCAAAGATTCTGCTGGTCTTCCCTACATGCAGCAGGTCAGTTAAACAGAAATCTCTGCTTATGTGTCCTGCAGTTTTACATCCTCATGGGCTTTTCCTCTGAAGAAGAGCTTGGCATCAGCCAAGTAAGTAAAAAAATTGACTATTTGGGAAAAAGTAGTACTGGGCACCATTTTTCCTTAAAACATTACCCTTTTTTGAGTTTAATAATGTTAAAAGGTGTCCTCATGCACCAAATAAACACATACAAAGTGCAAGTTATATAAAGTCTAGTTATGTGGGGCTTCTGCTGCCTGAAGCCAGCAAGGGCACAGAAACTCAGAAGGAACCTTCTAAGTTAACAGAAGGAAGGAACAATTGAATGTAAACCCAGACAGCTACTTTTAATTATTAAAAAGTTAGTGGTATATCAAGAATTCATCTTTATCAAACACCATATGTCTTCTGTCAGGTTGTTCAAAATAGCCATTAATTACAGTAACAACAGCAGACTCCAATGTGCAAATGATCTGGAGTACAGAGTTCTAGCATCACTGAAAGTGCACTACTTCCTCCTTTACACTCCTACTCTACCCCCAAAAGGTGTTTTAACATAATTAATTAAATATAAGCACTATTTTCCAGAGGTTGAGGAAGGAAGGGTAAATTTTATGTGGCTGTGTTACACTCCAACTAGGACTTAAAAGAATCCCTCCAATAGCATTTAAAAAAAAATAAAAAACAAAATAGCACCTTAAAGAGGGTCACAGCCAAGAACTGATTATCAGATGTTAGAAGAGAGTAATGATGTTAGAAGAGAGTAATGTATGAAGAAGTCAGTAGATTTCTCCCCAGAGGAAAATACTCCCGAGGCTGCCCGGACCGTTCCCAGCTCGGTGGCTCCCTCAGATGCTGGAGGCCTGCTCCTGCTCCACCTCCTCTGCAAAAAAGGCTTCAAGGGCCATTAGCTTCTCACTCAGAAGCACATCCAGCTCTGCACTCTGCAGTGCAGCCCTTTTGGCTCGGGTGAAAGAACCCACTGCTTTGACTTTGCCTCGTGTCTTCCTTTTCCGGGGAAGAGTAAAGTCCTGGAACTCGAGAATCCGCTTTCTCTTCTGCTGGCTGACAGAAATCAAGTGTCCATTCTTCTCCTTGGGCTCTTCAAAGATTGTTTCCAGGCTCCTGGTAAAGGCAGAGAAAGGACTCGTGAACACTCAAGCAGCAGCAGCAGCCCCCTTACACGGCCAGGGCCACTGGGGGATTTCATAACCCAGGGAAAGTAAACCTGCCGTAACTTTGACATTTTCACAGCCCCTCCACACCTCCTGTAATGAATATTAGCCACAGCTTCCACCTCCTACCACTGCACCTTACTGCCAGCTAATTCCTCACTGCTGCAGAGACACTGGGGTAGAACCTCTTTCTAGCTGTATTTCAGCTCAATTACAGAATCTTGATTTTATAGAACAACTAGGTTTGAACATTTGATGACAGGAATATTTTAAAGAATGTGTAGTTCCCTTTGAATTCTGAAGAGGTAATTACTTCACTTGGATGGAGACTGAAATGAATGAGTAGATGAAAAACATATACAAATCCATGCTTAACCAGCTGCAAATTCTTAGTTCATATTCTATTTTACTGCTTTCCATCCAAACAGTAACAGATACTATTTTTGAATTAACTTTCTCTACCACTTGAAAGTAGAGCAATTGAAAAACCGTATCTCCCTCTCAGCTTTCAGACACGTTTCATCTCCTCTCTCTGCCTAATTAATTTACATTCATCTTCATTTTCTCATTACAAAGCACAACCAACCTGGCTGGAGGAGGGGACTTGTAGTTCTTGTTGGTGTAAATTTCTTCTAAACTAAATTCTTTCTTCTTAAGCCTGAAAAAAGTAATGACAAATCAATCAAGAAAGAAGAATTTCAAAGCTGCTTCTCTTCCCAGCAAGCAGATCTATGAGAAACAAGTACAAGTTCTCTGTCTAAACGCTGAGTGATTGTGCTTTAACTGGGGACAGGGAGGAATGAAAAATGAGCTCATTAAGGACCTAATTTCATGCAGTGTTTTTATAAGGTCTGGCTCAAGACTTGCCCTTTCTGCAGAGGTCAGTATTCCTTCTAGCATTCTGTGATGCTTTGAAATAATGATGCTCAAAAGAAGAAGGGGAAGTGTTTTCACACATCACTTTCTGGTAAAAGTCAAGAAAAATCTTCCAGCCTAATAGATCAATACTTTATCTCTTGAGACTCCTTTTAGTTCCTGACCATTCCCAAGCTGATCTCTGAAGAAATGCATTCCTTTGTCAAAGCTGCCACTTGTGTTTAAGACAAAAGTGAACAGAACACCGGATGACTGACTGGAAAAGCTTTATCAGCATTTGGCACTGTGATTACCCTCACTTCCCTAAGATCATACGCCACAAACAAGGAAGGAACTGCATCAACAGAACTTTCCAACAGATCACATCACCTCACTATGCACTGCAGAATGCCTGATTTTCAATCCATGTTTATCAAAATGAACTTCTTTCTTTAGAAAAATCATTCCATTGCAGTTTAGTTTTCCCCATTTTGGCCAAACCTCAGTGAGTGGTTCTGATACAGCTGACAGCACACGTCAGACCTCACTCAGCTGGGGCTGTGCAGAACAGTGATGGTAAGAGAAGCAGTTACTGAGATGATTGTATTCATGGGCAGGAAATGTAACCAGCAGGAGCCTGTCTGAGTCCCTTTCAGAGACACTGCTCACCTTTTTGGTTTGGGCAGTCCCATTGGAGTAAGGTTTGTGTCCGGCTTGGGAACAGTTTTCCTGATTCGGATCTCTGAGACTTTCTTTGGCCTCTTTTCTGGCTCAGTCTTAAAAAAAGAGAAGGGGAAAAAAAAGTAAAAATGAAGAAAATTTCAACCACACCAGTCAACAGGATTCCCTTTTATGCTGAGTATATCTATATGCTGAGTGTTATCTGTTGTGCTATTATCTACACATTAAACATTCCTCTCTGGTTTGCCACCTTCTTTCTGCTTGAATCAAAGAAAGCAGCAGCACAGATCAGACCCTGCAGCCTTTTTTCTCCCCTCATCTTTAACAGTTACTGGGTAATATTCAGCAGCAGCAGCAGCAGTTTCAAATTCTGGAGAACCAAGAGCCTGAGGGACCTACAATATACCATGAGCTCACTTTTTTCAGTTCTGTGTCGTCCTGGGATCTCAGGCAGGCTGGAACGGCAGCATCGGCTTCATCGAGGGCCTGGACCTGCCGCTCGGATGCTGAGAGCCTGGGGGGGGCTGGCAGTGACTCTGCCCCTGTGGGAGGCTTTGGGAACGGGAGCGGGAATGAAGCTTCCAGACTGTAACAGAGCAAGAAGGGGACACGTAGATTAATACCCAGCTGACACTGCAGAGCACTCCCTGCTCTCAGTGATGTTCCTGCATTGCAGTATGGGCACGAGAAGCAATGCAGTTCACAGACACTGCCCTAGGAAGTGAACTGTGGTACACACACACAGCCAAAACTGCTGCAGCCCACACTGGTACTGACACAAACTCAGCTGCAGAGCATCAGAACATGTAATTTTAAACCCACTCTTTTCCTATAACTAGTTCACAGCTCTATTTATCAACTACTGATAGAAAGGGATTAATTAAATTTTCTGCCAGTTCTAAGACACAACTATTAATCATACTTTCTATTTACAGATAAACTTAAAATACAGCTCTTTTATCTTCCATCCCTACACTGAAAAAGAACAGAAGGAAGCTTCAGCACCAAATGTCCAGTCGCTCAGGCAGGAAGGACATAGATCAAGTAAGGAACCAAAACTTCTCTAGTTTCAGACATTCATTTCATTAAAAGTGGCACAGTGTGTTTGAAAGCACCAGAACTGTTCTGTGCAGTGACCTATGGGGTGTTTGCATTAATGCCCCTCCACTCCTCTCCATTACATCATCCAGGCAGGTGACTTCACTAAGTGTTTAATCACAAAGCTGTTCTTGGAGTGAACTGCCAAAAGCTGAAAGCCAAGATGACACAAGCAATGGCTTTCTGAGAAAGCTCATGATCCCACAGCTCAGAATAAACACCCATGGCCTCGAGACTCACCGTGTGTCACGGCCTGCAGCCTGCAGTGCTTCCATGCTCTGTGCAGATAAGTGTGGTAACATGGCATAGCTGCTTCAAAAGGACAACGAGAAAACACAACAAAACAAGACAGAAATTAGGTCTACACCACAAAAAGATGAGGGAAAAATTATCAGTATAAACTGGACTGTAAGACAAAAGATACTCTCATACCAGGGATGGGAATGAAAGACTAAAATGATATAAAAGCAAGATACATCTGCCATTTAAGCCACTAAATTTCATTGACAGCTTGTTAAGGAAATAGTTCTACTTTTGCTTAAAAATGGTAGTGATAAGGAGTTAAAAGTATAGGAAAAGAGGGAGACAGTAGTATTGAAAGTCATAATTATTTCTATGTAATTATTGAAGTCTAAAAGTTATAATTATTTCTATGAAAGTCTGTATTTCTTATTTAAACCACCCAGTTTTAAAAGTAACCAAAAACCATGCAGGATTTGGCTACTAAATTAAAAAAAGTGCATAATGGCAACAGTGACAAGTGAAAGGAAGTATTTCCACAAGATTAACTCCCTGTTGTCTCCAACTCCCACAGCCTTGAATACTCTTAATGGATTGGAATAACCAAAGGGCTTTCCAGAAGGCTTGGTAATTACCATAATTCTATGGCATAAAAGTCCTTTGATATTAAGCTTTACTTTTGTGCCCATACTATTAACAGCAGGAAATCAGCTGGGACAGCTTTTATTGCATTAAATAGCAAATCTTGTTCTCTCAAATCCACAGCTAAATGCACTTTGCTGTTCTAAAACCCAGCCATGCTGGCAGCACAGGGAAGTCTAACCAGCTATAGAGAAGGTGGTCAGAAAGACTCTTTCCTTGGGTTTTTCATTTCTGTCAGAGCTGTAACATTTTGTTTCTCTCACTGTTCCACTATTCCAATGCTGCTGGAACCTGTCTCAGCAGTGCAGCAGAGCCCTCTGTGCCAGAGGCAGAGCTTACTGTGTTATGCAATAATAACAATAATAATAAATTACAAGAAGAGAAAAAAACCCTTTAGAAATACTTAATCTAAATAAGCATTAATTAGAGAAAAGACTTCACTTAAAAAATGCTTTATTATTGGCAGTGGAAGTGACAGAAGATTATTTTTAGGCAGGAGAACTGCTCTAGTTCCTTGTTCTCTTGGTTATTAAAAACACTATGAATGAAATAATTTAAAGAGAAAAATCTTTTCAAGAAGAAAATGGCCTGCATGGAACTTTTTAATTTTTTCTAACTTTTAACTATCTTAATCAAAATAGGCAAAGATTTCTGTCATACTAGGAGCTGAAAATGCTTTTAGAGTGCATCAAACACACTTCCAAACATTTATTTCGTGATTTTTTTCTGAGTACACACAAATTTAAGAGGGATTTACTGAATTATCCTTTTGTCACTGTTCCTGTTAATAACTTTAAGAATTATTAGTTGATGAGAACAGGCAGTCAATCTTCAGCAAAATGGAATCTAAAATGGTGTTAAATATTTAAAATGTGAGGTTTTGCTCTTTATGTTGTTTTACAGCCAAACCTTTAATATTCATTTTGATTTAAAAATAGAACTTATTTGCTGCCGTTCTTGAAACTTTAAACTTTCCAACTCACCACATGCTACAAGAACTTCACTTTGAAGAAAATCCAAGCGGGGCAGGAGAGTTAAGGCTGCCTCACACACACAATTGTAAGGTATTTTGGAGAAAAAACAAAGGGAGTTTTAGACTGTTTTAACTCTAGGTTTTCACTTGAAGTGAAAAGGTTTAAATTCTCTCCCTTTGGGAAGAAGTTCATTCATAGCAAAACATGCAGTTTTCAAACGACCCTTCATGTCAGGAATGAACTCGTCTTACACTCCCAGTCCAAGGACAAGCCTCAGCAATACCAAACAATCCGTTCATCTCATACACACAGGGAAGTTTCAAAAAGGGGGTTGTTTTGTTTTTAACGGTGTGTGATTTTTAAGCTCAGTGCTCAAACTGTACTTCACTGATAAGATTATTCCAGAGCACTCATTTGTTCATTAGAAAATTCAGCCTGATAAATTGACCCATCTGGAATGCAAACAGAAGCAGGTCCCACAGAATGTGCTGAGAGTTGTCCCTATGCCATTATTCCATTTATTTTAATGCAGACGGTTCCCAGAATGGGGCAGCACTTCCATAAGCTCACTCACACCTTTGGTAGACATTAGAATTTATATTAAACTTTTAGGTGTGTTTATAGAACACAAAGTGCAGCATTCGTTGTCTGGCAGGATTTTGGGTTTCACTTATGTCAAGCTATGGCATAAGACAAATTCAATAGTTCAGACTGCCACACTAATCAAAAGAATTCATCAAAGGGACTTTGCTTCAGGGCTCAGGAGCCTTTACTCTGCCCAGGAACAAAACCAAGGACTAACTGCCCTGTGCCACTGAGAGATAAAGGGCAGAGTCTGCTCAAGAGCATGCAAAAATTCTGTGACAGAGCTAGGAACCTCTTCTTCATTCTGTTTATTAGTAAAGTGATCTTAAATGCTGACAGCAAAGTTAAATTAAATAGACAAAGTAGATTTCAGTCCTCTCCCCACTCATAACAAGAACGACACACAGAGAAAAATTCATTACCAACGTGAACTGGAGCTACATTTGTGTGTGACAACAATACCAGGCACCCACTGTCAGAGGTACAACATGCACAGAGATTAATTAGCATAGAACAGTCAAAGAATACAATTAAAAATTTAACTGAATGCAACCCCCCTCCCCTTCCGATTCTTCCTAACCTGATATTGAGCATTTTACAGTTGGTTCCAAGTGGCACTTGTGGCTCAGATCTCTGAAAAAAACTTTCCTACCTCAGAAATCCAGTTGCTCTGCAGTCACTCTGAATAGACCTAATGAAGTAGCTCACCTTTTGCATTATATACTCTGATGCATGGTGTGTATATTTTGCAAGGGAGAAGAAAATAGAGTTAGCCATTCTGCCAAAACAGGACAGTATTAAAGAAGTGAAGGCAAATATATTTAAATGCAGCTAACAGACTGTTCTGTAGGAAAGAATCTTCCACGCTGAGCCATTCTTGGAGCAGAATGCGTAGATTTGGAACGGGGGAAGCTGCCCCTCCAATGCAAGCTGCAATCACCCTCTCCCTCCCAAAAAGGAGCCAGTACATACCCTGTACAGATTTAACCTCAGAAAGAAGTTGATAGGTTTTACCTGTTCTCGATGCCCACACTTGGCTGCCACTTGCAGTGACTGGAATGGAGAGCAGGGATTTCGGAAGGACAGGCAGAAGGACCGTGCTGACTCCATATGGAGAGGACCCTGCCCAGTGAGTATGGCAATGAGGAGACGAGGCCAGCAGATACACAGCTTGGATACCTTGCCCCTTTCAAACCCTGTGCCAACTGCGATATAAATAGTCTCTGGATGGTAGGAATAGGACTGCTTAAGTTTCTTCTTCTTGTCCAAATCCTGTAACATCCAGGGGAAGAAAGTGCTAACACCGTGTGAAGGCCAAGCCTGGAACAACCTCCTCTTCTCTCAGCTACAGTGTTTCTTCCACGGTCAGGATGAAGAGCAACAGTCCTTGGGGTTACAGGGTGACAAGAGTGAAGCTCAGTATTTAGAGTAGAATCTTCCTTGAAGGCTGTTGTATCTGAACAGCTTTGAGACAGGAGAAAAGACAAAGTCCACTTGGAAGCTGGTGCTGGCATTTCTCGGGAAACGGGTCCGTGATGTACAGAGTGCTGGGATGTAATCCCTGTGAGGTCTGTCACGGGACTGGAGTCCAATTTGATGTGAAAAGAAATTGGGAAAACTGGGGTGTCCGACAAAGGGGTTGGAGGCTTGTGGCTTGAGTCTGAGAAAAGTATTTTGGTCGTTTCTACAGGATAAAGTGCCAAAGGCTGAAAGCTGAACATCTTGGTGCACCAACTGCCAGCCCAGCGTGAGTGAACGTTCCTGTTAATGCAAGAAAAGGCTTCCAAGAGATTCTGTGATCTCTGGTGGCTGTACCTGTCACCCACGGGGAGCATTTCAGAGGAATACGGCCGAGCTCTGAAGTCACAGGCGCCCTTGGCAGGGGCCAGGAGCTTGCTGGCCACGGCAGACAACTTGCTCAGCAATGCTAGTTCTTTGGTACATTTCCGAAATTTCAAGCTGTTCAACAAACTGCCCCTCCTGGCCCTCTGCCTTGGCATAGGAGCAAATCTCAAGGCTGTTTCCCTTTCCATTGTCGGTGGTTTACATGGAAAGTACAAAGATTCCAGAGGTGTGTTTTCCTGCTTGGGGAATATTTGCAGGGGTAACTCAGAGAAAGGTGGACTTTTAATTTTTTTGAGTTTTCTAATGGTTTTTAGCTGATGCAATGTGGGAACCTTTTTGCATGTCCTTCCAGGTTGTATTCTTAGTGGAAGAGGTCCTCCTAGTTTCTTTGTAGTTCCTCCTAGTTTACTTGTATTTCCAAAGGCACCAGGGATTCCATCATACCCTAAATTAAGGTTCAGGTTTTCCATTTCTGAATCCTGAGTCTTCAAAAATTGTGAACTAATAATATCTGTGGTAATCTTTGGCCTTTTAACTTCTTGTAAAGTGCTACATAGTTTACTTTCACTGCATCTGACAGCAAAAGTCTCCTCTAAAGGACCTTCAAACTTCTTATTTCTAGATGTCACCAACTCATTTGAAGAGCTGCCTAAGAGTTCAGAACTGTGCAACATACTGGCTGTGATTTTTGCTTTCTCTTGCTGTTCTAAATTCTGCTCTTGGTGTGCCTGGTCTGACTGATGCACTTCCATCTTTTCATACTTCTCTTGTTTAGTTACTTGATGTTCCTCTATTTGGTCAAGTCTCTTTGAACCTGAAGCCTCGTTCTCCGCGCAGAGTGCACGAACTGGTGCTATGCCCTGGCCCTCTGTTCCCTCCTGCCCGTGCTCTGGGCTCTGTGCAGCTGATCTGTAAGGCACACGTGCTCCCCTGCCCACCACCCAGCCTGGGCATGGCACTGTGCCCCTGTGTGATGGTGAGCTCAGAGGTGGCTGCAGTGTGGGGGCTGGATCACCCTGCAGTGCTGGGGAAGCCTCTGCCTCAGACACAGCTTGGCAGTCCTGCACAGCTGCTGAAAGCACGCTGGTCCCTGCTACGTTTGGGAGCTTTCCATCACCTTTGCTTTCATTTGAAACATAATTCAGGTTGGATCTTGGGATCTCTTCCAAAACCTTGCCATGGTTCTCAGTACTGAGGGGGACTACTTTGCTACCAGACTCCTTAGAGTCTTCTAACAAGGCCCATGGGTGACTTCTCAGCAACTTTTTTCTAGGGGCTATTTCTTCTCCCATCTTCTCTTCTACACATGTATTTTTAAACTTCTCTTCACAGGGAGGACTTTTTGGTGAGGTCCCATCCACATCAGTTGGTGTGCAGTGCCCCTCACCTTTCAGGCTCTCTTTGCTGTGGGCACAAACTCTTGAGCTTTTTGCCCCATTCAGAGAGTCTGCTGCCATTTCATTCTCTGAAGAGGGAATCTCAGTATTGCTGCATTTCCTCTTAACAGAAATTATTACAGAAAGAATTTTTGTCATTGAAGAATCTTTGCTGAATTTTTTGTCTAAAACCAAGTTATCTCTTTGTCTATTCTCAGGTGACAGCTTTTCTTTCTCAGAGAGAGAGATGCCACAGCTCAGAGCTGACTGTGTTTCTGAATCCACCTGAGTCTTACTAATAGGTTCTTGGATGTCAAACTTTCCAGAGTGGGATGGACCAACACTCCTTGGAGCACTGGTTTCCTTATCAGGCTCAGACATTAACTGTGGGCAAGTGTTACTTAAGAGAGGTTTTATGCTCAGACTTTCTCTGTGTTCTGTATCTGCAAGCACATTCATATTTTCTGGCTTAGATGTATTTTTAAACTTCTCTTCACAGGAAGGACTTTTTGGTGAGGTGCCATCCACGTCAGTTGGTGTGCAGTGCCCCTCACCTTTCAGGCTCTCTTTGCTGTGGACACAAACTCTTGAGCTTTTTGCCCCATTCAGAGAGTCTGCTGCCATTTCACTCCCCGAAGAAGGAATCTCCACCCTGCTGCATTTCCTCTTAACAGAAATTGTTACAGAAAGGATTTTTGTCATTGAAGAATCTTTGCTAAAAGCTTTGGCTGAAGATGGCTCACAATTATCTCTTTGTTTATTTTCAGGTGACATACACAGCTTTTCTTTCTCAGGGAGAGAGATGCCACAGCTCAGAGCTGACTGTGTTTCTGAATCCACCTGAGTCTTATGAAAAGGTTCTTGGATGTCAAACTTTCCAGAGTGGGATGGACCAACACTCCTTGGAGCACTGGTTTCTTTATCAGGCTCAGACATTAACTGTGGGCAAGTGTTATTTAAGAGAGAGTTTATGCTCAGATTTTCTCTGTGTCCTGTATCTGAAAGCTCATTCGTATTTTCTGGGTTATATGTCATGGATATCCCATGGACTGATGAGATGGGTAAAAACTGGGCACTAACTGTGTTTTCCTGGTCCTCCACCAATGACTTCATCTTTGGCAAAGATGGATGTGTTTTGTTTCCTGCAAACACCAGCTCTGCTTCCTCTTGTGCAGGGTTGGTAAAACAGTCCTGTGAGCCACGTGCTTCGCTCTCAGAAGAGCTTTCTTCAGGAGTTCCTTTCCTGTCTGTTTCACAGTCATCCTCCTGCTCTTTTAGTCTGATTGTCTTCTCTTCAGTTAGATCATTGATGGAGCCCACGTATCCTGAACAGTCTTCGTTTCTCACACCAATTAAAGAGTCCAAATTCACTACATTCTCTTTCAGAGTTCCTTCAAACCTGTCTTCTCTTGCATATCTATGCAATAAGAGAGGCAAGTCATCCCCTGCTTTCAGCACTATCTCCTCCCCCAGACTAGAGCCAGATTCACTTTCTTCCTCAGAGCTGTCTGTAGTTTGTAAGCCAGGGTTTGGTTGGTTGGGTAAAGTCTCTGAGCACAGCTCAGTGCCTGGCCCTGGGCTGCCACACTCACCCTGAGAGCCGTGACACGGGTTTTCCCGTGGGCAGAGGGTGGGTTCTGAGTGGCTGGCACGCTGTGTCGGGATGCTCACGTTGGGAGGTGCTGGACACACAGCACAGGCTGAGGTGCTGCAGTCAGAGGGATCAGCTGGGAGCGAGGGCACCTCCTCCTGCTCCTGCGTGCCCAGAGAGCTGCAAAATCCAAAACTATGAACACAGGTGTTTTTGTCCAAATATCTGACTAATAACTGTTCACTGGTCTTATTTCTCTGACTGCCTTCAGGGGCATTTGGAGAACCCACAGTTCTTGTTCCATCACATTGCTCTCTCTGGGAAGCACACGTGCCCATCTGTTCCTTTGCCTCCTCTCTGTCAGAAACAATTTTGCTGCCATGTGCTACTTCACAAACATCAAACAGTTTCACAACCTCCATATTCTTATTTGAAATCTCATCTCTTACCAAGGTAGCAGCAGACTTCTCTGCAGTATAAGCTGAGGAAAACACGGGTTTTCCTGTGGGAATGTCATTTATCCCATGCAGAGCTGCACCTCTGTTGCCCCAGTCATCTTCACAGGGAAGACATCCACATGCCAAAGGGAAGTGTGCTTCTGGAAAGCTGACTGCCTCTTGACTATTATATCCCGTTGAAGACTCTCCTTCTGAATTACCATTTTCTTCAACCTTCTTACCAACATCAGCAGAATGACTGTTGAGGAAAACGTCACCCACATGTGCAGTGCCTGATAAAATCCAGGAAGCACTGGCAGCTGGACACTGGTCTTTCATACCCTGATTATTACAATGCCGTGTGTAACAATGTTCATTTTCTAAACCAGTGACCGCTCTCTCCAGATTTCCTGCAGATTTCATGTCCTTTTGGGATACTCTGTGTGCCATATTAGGGTTATCAAAAGTCCTGGAACTTACTGAAGACTTGAATTTGCCTTTATGAAGCAAAACGGCAGTGACTTGTTCCCCTGTTGTTCCAGAAGCACCAATGGTTTCTTTTCCAGACCGTTTATCCCAAACCTTGTCCCTGTGTGAAATTTCATTAGCAGTACAAGGAGGACACTCATTATGATGAGGTTCTCTTGATTTTCGTAAAACAGGAGGTAGATTTACATTTAGTGTATAAAACAAATGTGTTTCTTTCCCAGAGGACAAACTGTCACTACCATCAGCTTCTGCAGCTTCAACTACACAACCAGCCAACCCATCTGATGTTGTATTGCTCTCAGAGTCCTTTGCAAGCAGTTGTGCCTTGGGTGGATCTTTTTCTAGGTTGTCACTAAGGTCAAGACAGCTGTGGTGTCTGGGAGGAGGAATTTTATTGGAGGTATTGTAAGAGCTCATGTCTCTCTGTCCAGTTCCATGGGAAGCAATGTTGTCTGTTTCCATCAACAGACTTTTTTCTTTTATACCATCCTTGCACAGGTCACTGAGAGAGAACTGCCACTGGTCCTTTTTCAACTTCTCACCTTCTGATGGGACTCTTTTAAATTTTTCCTTTGAGAACTCAGGAAATGAAGCAACAGAACTAAGCACTGAAGAATGACAATGCTCAACACCCTGTTGAGCTTCAGGCTGGCTCCAAACTTCCATGTTATCTCCCACAGCAATTTTTCTCCAGAGTTCAGCAGCCTCTCCGAACTGAGAGCTGTATGATTTACCTATCCCAGCATTTAATTCCCTAGGATCAGTCTTAGCACTAGATAATCCTTTGTTCCTCAACGCTGGGATCTGCTCTACTGGCACAGATGTGAAGCTTCGTTTTCCTACAAACCCAGTTCCGTGATCGCAACGAGTGTGACAGTCCACGTTTTGGGGAAGATACTTTAGGGGGGGTTCATTGATAATTCCATGAACTGCAGTACTACTGTTTTCTACTGGCATATTTCTGAAGTCCAGATAAGAGATGCTTTTCAGAACTGGACATGAAACTCCAGAACTCGCTGTGGACAGTGTCCTGCAGCTCCCTGCTGAGGACAACCCACAGGGCTCATTTTGTCTGGGTACAGCACCCTTACACAAGTCATGAGCATCACGGTCTTCATCCTGCTGACAAGTCTGGCAATTCAGAAGTGATGCACTGAATTCATTAACAGGAGTTTGTCTGGGTAACTGTTCTTCTTTAATCTCCAGGGCAGACACACCACTCCCCCCTGGTCTCATGGCAGTGTGGGCTTCCAGCCCAGCAGAGTCATTCGTTTCTTGGGGATGGTGTGTGGCTGCTCCAGTGTCCATGACTCTGAAAGGCTCTAAAAAATCTAAGATGCTGGTTTGTGTAACCCCAGCTCTGGCCAGGGCTGTGTCTACATCTGGGCATTCCTTGCTCTCAGCTGGAAGACCTTTACTCACTCTGTCACTCCTGTATCCTGCTTTACTAAATATCCTAGTCCCATCAGCCTTCATACCTTGTACTTCTTCAGGGAGCTTTGGCAGAGTTTCAGCTGTCACCTGAACATTTGCTTGGTTTTCCTCTGCATAAGAAAAGATAAAGCAAATCAGAACCATACCCTAAATTTGGAAGGCATTCAGCTTAGTCCCTTTTGGTGCTGTAACAACACTGCAGTGTCAGTGACCAGGATGTTTCTAACAGGGAGAACTGATGCTAACCATGTTACCACCAGCCTTTAGAAGATAAATAAACTACTCCACCACCAACCTAAGGTAACATACCCAATCCTTGTCAATACAGACATTCCCAGGAGCGTTCCAAGACCTGGGTGTTTCAGATTCTTCTAACATTAAGCAAGGTGCAATGCAGGTCCTATAACTTAACACACAGGCCACCAGCATAAAGCTTATTTTTAACACCAAAACTCAGCAGAGCTGGGGACTTGATCTGCTCCAGCCTAGAGAGATGGCTGGGCATTGAGTGGCCATTTCCATTTCTTCCTCCTTGGAGACCTTTCTGTCAGTGACTCATCCACAGGAATACAGGGCATATCTCATCTGTCCAAGCAATTTGGATTATTAATAAACTTCTTTTGTATAATCACAAAGAAGGTGCTAATTAAAGAATTACAGTTACTGTAGAATATCTTCATATTCAAAACTTTACAGAGAACGTTTTTGCTCAGAATTCTGCAGATCTTTTCCAGATTTTCTAGTAAGGACTAAGACTAGATGGCATCTGTCAGCTAAGTACAAGTTTAGGTTAAGAAAGCAGGGAGGGAAAAAGAAAATAAGTACTAGATACGGGCAAAGTGACCAAAGTATTTGGAGCTAGAAGATTCTGGAGGATCATAATGAAATTAAGATTTAGTTTAGTTGTCCTCCTCCTTTGCATTCTGCACTTTTAATTTAATCTATTAAGCCATTCACAAATGACTAATACTTTGCCATGTATTTGCTATTACTGCTCTCATGCAATCCAGCTTTGAAACAAAAAAAAAAAGAAATGCAAATCTGCCTCTGGCACCCCTTTCTGCTTTGGGGTAAATAATTACTTGAATTAAATAACTAAAATGCATCTTGTCTGGAAAAGGTCTCCAGAACAGTACATGTGCTGCCAGGGCAAGGCAAAGCTTTAAGATTTAGTGTTGTTATAGCTATGCAGGGAAATACTGTAAAACAAAATGAATGAGCCACCCCCAAACCATTCATCATCAACTTCATATCAACAAGAAGTATCTGGGAGGGAAGCAGGGCGTAGAGGGGGATGTACAGCTAAAGTATCTACCTGTGCTCCTTAAAGATCCTGCAACTTCAGTGCAACAGGCTCTTGAAGACTTTGCCTCTTGCTGGTTGAAGTGAAGGTCCTCCTGAAACAAGACAAATATCAGTGGGGTGGAAGGACGGATGGATCTCTGACGGTGTCGTGTCTGGGGACTGCACCTGCTCAGCTGGGTGAGTTCAGGAACAGCAAATCACCAACAAGCCTCTGGCCAGGTCAGCCTTGCACAGAGCCTTGCACTCAGCAGCAGTGAGGGCCTTGGCAAAGGCAGCTCAAATGTCACTAAATGGTTTAAAATGCAAATTGTTGAAAATCTGAATGAGCAGAGTAACCCAGTCTCAAGGTCTGCCTCACACCCCAGACCACCACCCTGCATCTCTGGGAAGATGTGGGCAATTTCTGGCTGTTTTGGAACTTGGCTCAAAACCACAAACCCACAACAGAAGACTTTGATCTACTTGCAAAAGAACCCCAAAGCAACACCCCACAACCCAACTTAGAAAGATGTAAAAATTCATCTTGGAAAACTGAAGGACTGTGGAAAATTTATTTCATTTTATTCTCACAAACTTTCAAAAAATCAAACAGATGTCAAAATTCAGAATTAAACTCACAAATTACTTTAGCATTCAGCAAAACCCAGTAATTAGTGTAAAACACACATGTGGGCACCTTATCCAGGTATTTCCTGGATGAAAAGTCTTCAGTCACAACACATTTTTCCTCCCCTGTGTGATTTTGGTGTGTGTGAAAACTTTGCAAACTAAAAAAAATTATCAAGGATGTCACTAAAAATCTCAGGTTTTAAATAGAGTTTTGTGACTCCTCAGTTTTTAACAGAATATTCTTTGGCATATTTTTCAGCAGCTTTGACCCAGAAATAACATTTGTATCATCAGTGTTTGCTAAAGGGAAGAAAAAAAGCCATAACACTTTTACCCCTTTACTTTTACTTCTGAAAGAGTAAACCAACGGTGATTTCCTCTGTAATTACAAGCAATAATTCTAAGCCCAAAAACTCAAATGCTAAACTAGAGCCACCTGTAGCATTACAATTCCACTGTCAGACTGAGGTACCTATTACTTTGTGGTCAGTGCCTTGGCTGGGGTGTCAGCACCAGTACAATATGCTGAACCCACAGAACACCTTTGCTGGGCAAGAACAGTTTGAGTAGTTTCTCTTCTCCTTTCCAGTCCCTGCCAGTTCTGATCCTTGCTCTGTTCCAGACCTGCCTCACACCCTTCCAACAGCACTGAACAAAGTGAACCCCCAGATGGTTTGAAATGCTGCTGGTCTGCTGAAGCACAGCCTCTTTTTTCACTGGACCCATGATGATCCAAATGCTGACACACACCCTGGAGGTGTTCAAGGCCAGGCTGGATGGGGCTCTGAGCAACCTGGTCTGGGGGAAGGTGTCCCTGCTTACGGCAGGGGGTGGAACAAAATGATCTTCAAAGTCCCCTTCCAACCCAAACCATTTATGACTAACACCAGAAGACACAGAAGAGAACCAGGAAACCTCCTGGCCAAACCCACTGCCTGGTGACTCTGACCCTGAATTCAAGACATCACACGGGGATTCATTTTTGCCTTTGCTTACTTGTTTTGACCAAGTTTCCCCTGGAGTGAAAGTACAGCCTTCAGCATGATGGTCCTCAGCACCTTGGGCCTCTTCATCTTCTTTCTGGTATCCATCACCAGAACAGTCCACTTTCCTAAAGTGTCTCTTTTTGTTTTTTTCATTCCCCTCAAGGTCCCCAAGCTGCAGCAGTTCTGCAGGAAGGGATTCTGCAGGCCCTCGAGAAACCACCTCGAGCACGTCACCCGCATCCTCTGTCTTCTGGCAAAAGGTTCCTACTCCTGAAGTCCAGGGCGTGTCCCTGTGTGTGAGCACAGGCACTGACCCCTCAGGTTGTGCCCCCAGTCCCAGGGCAGGTCCTGGCACTGCCATGAGTTCCGTGGAGACGCTCCCGGGCAGCCCAGGGTACAACTCCTCCAGTACAGCAGCCACAGGAGAATCCAGGAGAGACTCCAGCCCAGCTGAGAGCATCAGGGCAGGTGAGGATTGGTCGTCCTGAGCTTTTCAGTTTATCCTAAAAATAAAAGCAATGTCACATCAACATTTGTAGGGTAATCACAGAATATCCTGAACTGGAAGGAACCCACAGGGATCGCTGAGGTCCAACTCCTGGACTAGATTAAAGAGTTCAAGACTCAACCATGTATGTTTAAGAAAGGTACTTCCACACAGGTTTTTAAGCTACTTCCAAATTGGTTTTTAAGGTACTTCCAAGTATGTTTTTAAGAAAGGAGCTGAGAAACCTTTGGGTATTCAGGGAAATGCTTTACAAACAAAAGAACCAGAGTATGGCCAAACAGACGTTCCCAAGCCTTGTTTTCACATTCAAACATCTCCCTGCAGATTTAACCTCATCTCCTGAAAAACCTGGAAAGAAGCTACAAAGCAAATCACGGGACTTGTATCAGACATCCTGCTCCTTCGCTAAAGCATCGCTCATTTTCCTGGGATTTCGTAAGTTTCTAATCTTTGGGGAAAAAAAATCCCAACTTTTCTTCACATTTCTGCCTCAAAGGAACACTTTCCAAGGTATCACTTTCACACTGTGCCCCGCACCTCCTGACGCCGTGCAGGGGGTGCCTTGTGCGGGCACAGCCCCGGAGTCGGGACCCTCTGCAGCCCCCAAATAAACACCGCGGCGGCTGCGGGGGGAGAGGGAGGGGAGCCCCGGCCCTCGCCGGGCGCTCATCTCAGCCTGAGCAGCCCGGACACAAGCAGCTGTCACCGCGCCCGCGCCGGGGGGACCCGCAAGGCCACCTGTCCCGGGAGCCGATCCCATCTCCGGGTCCTGATCCCGTCCCCGGGAGCCGATCCCCTTCCCGGGGAGCTCCTAGTCCGAGCCGCGGGCAGGGCCGGGACGGCCCTTTGTTCCTAGCCCCGCTCCGGTACGCCGGGGTCCGCGGCAGCGCACGGGAAGAGCCGGCGCTGCCGGTAATTACACACCCGGCAGTGTCTGCCCCGGTGCCGGCAGGGGCGGGCTCGGCCCCGCACCGCCCCCGCCGCGCCCGGGCAGGGCCGGGCCCCCGGCAGCCGCTCGGCCCCCGCTGCCCGCTGCTGGCCGGCGCTGGGCGGAGGGGGCG
>JAWWES010000037.1:2762424-2835854 GCA_035583135.1 Lophotriccus pileatus | reverse complement strand
CATCACACTGCCTGCCTTCTTCCTGGCACACCTTTCCCGTGGGTAAGGGAGCAGAGCATCACACTGCCTGCCTTCTTTTTTGCCCGGGCTTTAACACAATGAGAGAACCCCTGAGAACTCTGGTTCTGCGCTGTGCCACAGGCTGAGCCGAGTGTATAGGCCTGCTCAGTCCTCTTTTGGAAAATATTACATCTGTTGGCAAACAAGCAGCATCAGGCACTGGGGAACAATCCTACAGTAACTGGTGAAGGGAATTGTTACTACAATTTGGGTTGACTTTCAGATGCTGAATTGTTCTCTTAACTGTTTAGTGCCTAAAGTAAGCCCTTCAAAGTATTTAAAAGAAAATTCTGCTTCACTGGCTTTTGGAATACCAGAGGTGCAAGGCTTTGGAGATTGTAAACACGGTTTCCTCGTGTCCATTAGTTATCATTGCCTCTGTTGTTGGCAAAAGGAGGGAGCAGGCAACTGAGGAGTCAGTGCAGTGGTGATTAATGATCCAGTTGTAACTGTAGGTCCGTCAGGAGAAGCCATCCAGATCCATCACCAAACCCGCCAGAACATGGCAGAAATGCAGGGCAGTGGGCAGCAGGACCTGACTCATTCCTCTGCTGAGCTCCTGGAGCTGGCTTACCATGAAGCCACGGGCAGGTGAGGTCCTCAGGGTGAATCTGGGCAGACTTTGCATGAACATCCCCTTTCCTGGAAGTTTTATGTATGTTACAGTAAGGCAGCTATGGGTTATGATCTCTAAGTTTAATGATGTGTTGTGTCAGTGCCATGTGTGCAGGATATACTTTCATTTTGAGATACAAGTTCTCTCAGCAAAGCTGGAGTTGATTTACTTCCTCTAGTTTGGGGAGGATTGTAGTTTATCGCAGAGAGCTTGCAGAGCATAAGCAATATAGTCCATCATTCATAGAATTGTTCAGAATTGCCCTATAAAAGCCTGTATCTTTAATTCTTGACTTATTATCCCAATAGCTGGGACTTCCATCCCAGAACAGAACATTTTTTAGCACAGGACGGAGCTTTGCCTCACAGTAGCTGTTTTCAGTGCTGTCCATTCAGTCCTGTCCTCCCCATGCTGGTAAGAAACAGCCTTCAAAACATGACAAAGTACCTGTGTTTGTAAACTACCCTTCTTTTAAAGAACAAGCTTTGGTGAGTGATGGGAGCTTATATTGTTTGTTGGCTCTGAGAAGTGAGAAAGTGTTTTTACAGTGAGAGACATTGGATTGTCCCTTCACCGAGGCCATTTTTCAAGTTGTTCTCCAGTCTCCAGTTATTGTTTTATCTGTTTTTTTTAATTTGATTATTCTTTTTTTTGATAGCATTTTCTCAGTGTTTTTCACTCATATTTAATTATTACTTATCAAAACCATTTTGGTAGCTTAGGCAACTTCAGAATTTTCAGTAAGTTCATTTCTTTCATGATTATCTTTCCTGCTGTGTGTTTCTTTGCTCTTCTGTGCTTATAGAAATTCGTCTTATGTATTGTTTCTGGATGTCCAGGGTGAGTAAAGGCACTGCTGGTATCCTCTGCCTTTTTGATTTTCAGGGTTTTTTTTCCTGCTGTCTTCAAGCAGTCCTTCAGGAAATTGTACTGCCTAATTATTCTTTCATGTTTGGTTGGGTTTTTTTTCACTTTATAGAAAAATTGTTGTCCTATCTTATATTTTGTGTTGTCCTTTACAATCCTCATGTTCCATAAACTTCCATAGTAGTCATCCTCACCAATTTTGTTCCCTAGTTCTACTTTAAAAAAAAATAAATGCCTTTTTATGACTTGCTATGTACATCCTAGTGTGCTAAAGCATCTTGTCATTACACCGGTCTCTTGTGTCATATTCCTGACAATTCCTTCTCTGGATCTCTGTCGTCTCTGTGGATGCTGTGCTCATGCAAAGCAATTGGCTCAGTCTGGAATGTGGAGTTTATGGACCATGAAATCAGATCTGTAAATAACCAGCTAAGCTTTATTTCTCTCCTGGGAGGACAGAAGTAGCTGGGTCTTTGCTGTCCTGCACAGGCAGTGCTTTGGCTGTTGCTGGAGGCAGGGAACAACCAGCCTGGACAGATGTGGCACATTGTTGCAGCCTGTCTCTGCTGCTATCTCTGCAAACACTGGCAGGAGAGCTGGGATCCACCTTGGGCTCAGCTGAGGCAGCAGGGCTGGGGGGCCTGGTAGTTGTTGTACTTGTCAAAAGCAGGGAATGGCACAAGTGGGGAAGGTCTGTACAATCCAGACTGTTTTGTTTTCCTCCAGGCACGTCAGCTCTCGGCATCCCGGGGACAGCGGCTCATTCCTGAGCTTCAGCGGGACAGAGGAGTTCTCCAACGGGCTGGCTGGGAGCAACGGGGCAGGTGAGGGGCAGGGCCTGGAGCTGGGAGAGCCTTGAACAAGCCCTTCCCTGTCAGTGACAGGGTAACAGGGGCAGGAGTCACAGAAGGTGGGAGTACAGATATTGCCAAGGAGGAAGAGCCAATAATGCAAAAACGGTTTGCGGCGTTGAGGGATCTGTTGATGCTCTTACTTGGACTTCTCGGGGTGTGACAGTTTTTTGGTTTGTTGGTTTTGGTTTGCTTTGGTTAACGTGTTTCTCCTTCTCTAGGTACGTCTTAGAGCCTTTATTATAGAAAGATGTTCATTGTTTACTTATTATAAACTCAGGCAGTTACTGAGTTCCACAACAACAAAACACTGATGTCCAGACACAAAAAATAACTAAATATGCACTGTGTTCAGAACTTTTTTTTTTCTTGGTGGCATTGCCTTAAGGTGTCACCCCTCTGGATGAAGAAACTTGTTTGTGTATATACATATACCTATACCTATATATATATATATAACATATGGAAGCTGATGGAGAGAATGAAGTTTGGTCATACCTAGGTTTTGAGAGAAACTGTAAAAAAGCAGATTTATTTTACATGGTAAGTTCTGGGATTCAGTGTTTTCTAGCATTTCTTGTCAGTGTCTACAAATGTACTCTCTCCAGATTTTAAGCACTTTGAAGATGGTACTGCTTATACTAAATGCTGTTCACACAGCCCAAAATAGTTCAACACACTTTTGAGGGAAGACGCTTCTATACTTTCAGCTGAATATTGGTGTCTCTTTCTTGCCTTACCCACATGCCTGAATTAGTGGAAATTCTCAACCTTTCTTTTGGGCCCTGTAAGTGGAACAATAATCCATGTTGAACATTCTGCTGTGTCTTCTGGGGTTTTTGTGACTCTGCTTTCATGGACCCGCCCTGAGTGAGAAACGACCCCACGTATTTCCCTGGCCGTTTGTCTCTGTTGTCCCGCAGACAGGAGGTGATAGTTCAGGGAATAGATCTTGTTGCAGTTCCCGAAGTGGATGGCAGGTGGCACCAGGAATTGGTGAAAAGTGAATGGCACTCAGAGCAGCTCCGCCGCGGTTTCCCTGGCATTGCCATGGAAGCAGATGTGACCACCCTTTCTGTGAGACGGTAACAGCTCTGGTGCTGATACCAATCCCCTGCGTAAATCCACACAAGCTAGTTTTAAAAAATTGCTTCTCTGAAATGTTTGGGGGCTTCCTGAAATCTGTATTTTGGTAAGTGGTTTGAAGGCAGCAATTTTTCTTGTCTCCTTAGTTGCTCATTTCCTCTCCTGTGCCACAGCAGCTGTTTGTACCAGCTCAGGGAACTGCTCCAAATGGGTTTGTCTTTGCTGTGTGGATTATTGCACTGTAAACACACCAGCATGGATGCAAATACAGCAGACAGATGTGAAAGGGGGACGAGGAACAACTGGTCAAGGGGGGTCATAGCATCCTGCTGGCTTAGTTTCACTGAGCTGCAGTTTTAGTCTCTGTTTTCCAGGTTAATAGGCTGCTTAGAACAAAGCCATTTGAGAATGAGAGGAATCACAGCATCTTAAGTCCTAATCAAAACTTAGATATAAGTTTTCCCTGGTATTAGGTCCCTTATTAGTCTTTATTTATGCTGGTATAAGCTGAATTTTGTTCAAACACTGTGCATTTCTATCATTTTATCTCTTTTCCTAAAGAGTAACAACTTCCTTGGTATGGGCCAAGGTGTTTCTTACAGGCTGAAACATAATGGAAGTTGCTGCCTTTTCAGAACATGGTAGTTTTAAACAGTCTGTAATAAATATATTGAACTTATTTAGAGGCACTGAAGACCTAATTAATACTTTTAAAATCTTTAGCCTGGCAAGGGTAGTTTGTATTTGCTGATTGAAAATCAATTGTTTGTTTTGTTTCCTCCCTGCCCCCTGGCAGAGGGGTGAAACATGGACTGGTAGTTTCTGCCTAAAAATGTAGAATTGGAATAAATCTGTATTAGGATTTTCATCAATTACTTAGACTCTTTAGAGTCTTAGATAATTAGAACCTTACATATGGGTTCTCTTCTCCCACAGTGAAAGTCTGTTATTTTCTTTTGTTGCTTCCCCTGTGTTTTCTGAAATTCTTCTTAACTTGTTCATAAAATGAGAAAACCAATTAAAAAAATCTGGCTTTGGGTACTGATTATATTTGAAAGTACTTTGTTCCTCAGACCTTTGAGATTACGAAGGTAAATGATTACAGGTGACTTCTTTATTGTTGTTATTTGCTTTTTTGACATCTACTTTTCAAGACGCATTTTACTATTTTGGGGAGGTGGTTTTTGCTTGGTTTTTGGCTACTGAGCACTTCTAGTGAGATGTCCCAATTTGATCCAAGATAATTAATAAGGGAAAAGTATGACTTTGTGTCTTTTTCTGCTGTGTAGAACCCTGAGTCCTCCCCCAGCAGAGAAATGCTGTATCTTAAAACATCAGCATGCTTTTGATTTATTTTTATTTGATATTTAAGGCACGTGCATAATTGCTCAAAATAAAACACATTATTTCTTTCTTATAGGGGTGAACCTCAAAACTCAGAACAAGGATTCCTTGGAAGATGCTGTCTCTAACTCTCCAGATCCAAGTAAGGAAGAGGGAGGTTTGGAAGAGAGTTTGCATAGGTGGGAAGATGGGGAGGGAAAGGGCATGTTCATATATAGAGGCATCAGGAGGTGGTAGGCAAGGAACTGAGGAGCCTCCTTGGCTTTTGGCAGTGGTGTATTTTGCCCTGCAGTAGTTTGCAGGATCTCCCTGTCTTGGGTCTCTCTGGGATTGCAGTTCTGCAGCTCTTAAAAATATGTGAAGCTGGTTGTTCTGTTACATCTGAAATTCTTTCCTTACCAGACTATTATGCAAAAAGGTGCTGAACTCATCTCTGCCTCTCAGTATGAGAAGTTTGTTTGGCACCAGCTCACTGAAGCAGAAGTAGTTCAGTCACTTTCTGTATTTGGTACTGTTTACTGAGAAATATCTGCTTTCACCTCACACTGAAACGAGTCTGTGACTGCCTGAGAAACATTTTCTTTACAGAATGTTTTTCTGTCCTGTATTAGTTTCTTGTGCAGTGTTCCTGCCATTAGTGTTAACACTGCTACAGTAAAATAAATCTGTCTGTAGGATCTCTGTGACAAAAAGTTAAGAATCAGTATTTGACCAAGGGCCTTGATACAGATTGTTTGAGTCAGGTCAGAATGCAGTGCAGTGGTGAGCTGATGATTTGGTATAATGTAGTTAAATGTCTCATTTTAGATCTCTGTAATCTGAAAACTGCAGCATAACTCTAGGAAAGGGTGTGGGAAAGGATTGCTTTCCAAGTTACTATTTTTCTGGTCTTCCCACCCCTCTGAGTTTGTCTTCTGTTTTTATAACTATAGAAATGCTCCCTTTTCTGCTGTTGTACTCTTCCAGAAAGAGGCTGGTCTGTCATTCTTTCTCTCCTCCTCTCCAGCTCCTTCTGCAGTTGTCTAGGATGCAAAACTGGTCTGATTTTCTTGTTCAGACGTGGAATGTTGATCTGTTTATTAATAATCAGTAACTGCACCTGACTTGCTGTAATTTGGAAGAGCGGTGGCTGTGTCAGCTCTAGCTTTCAATCGAGAATATTAAATGTATTAACTGTGAATGCCATTTGCATGATGGGATTGAGCAGCATGTGCACTGCATTGTTTAACAAACTCTGTCTCTTTCTCTCCCTCCCTATTTTCCTTTTCCCTTCCCATTCCACCCCCTTTTTGTCCCTGTTGACCTTACGCCAACCCTGTTTTTTGTCCCTCATTCTCTCTGACGTTCCTCTTCACGCACTCCTTTCATCTTCCTCTGCACCCTGTTTTTTCCTGGGTGCCCACACACGCCCCCACTGTGTGCCCCCCATGACACAACGAGGCAGTTCTGACGCTGTCTGCTCCCCCCGTAGTGCCAGGCTTCTGTTGTACAGTTGGAGTGGACTGGAAATCCCTCACTACTCCGGCCTGTCTCCCCCTCACCACCGATTACTTCCCGGACCGCCAGAGCCTGCAGAACGATTACACCGAGGGTTGCTATGACCTGCTCCCAGAGGCTGACATTGACAGGTTTGGCCAGCACCTTCTCTGTAAATGCCTTGAATCCAAGTGCTTAAGGAGCAGGTGATGGAAGAGGATCACTGGAACGTGTGCAAGTGAAGGATGAATTCCTAACAGAGCAGCAGAACACTTAGATTTGTCTTTTTCCCACGATAACCTTGCACCTTTTCCGATGTCACCATCCCACAGTATGGTGTCCTGTAGATTTTATGTTAGAATTTGTGCACAAATTTTTGCATCTCTTTTCTGTTGCTGTATTCAATGAAAATACCCAACCTCAAGCTTTGTTACTCTATTTTTCAGCAAGTGTTTTGGAAACACTAAATGAGCAAATGCACGTGGATGTGCAGTGTTTAAGATGCTTATCTTCCCTCTCAAGGATATTTAGTTTAAAGAATCTTGCTGGAAAACAGTGCTGGTAGGATAAATAGAACTTCTCAGCTTGTCTCAGAGGTCTGTGGTAACTATTCTTTAATAGAGTTCATTTGGTTTTTTTTTTACTGAAGCTTTCTCATCATCTTCAGCGTTTTTCAGACTTTCTACAGCTTGTAAGGCATCAAAAGACCTGTTCATGTTGCTGTTTTATGGGAACAGAACAAAAATATTAGGGTGATTGAAATAATACATAGGGAGTAGCAGGACTAATGAAGAAACATCTTAAAAGAAATGTCAAATGCCCTTTGCAGCAGGAGGGTGAAGTTCAGAGCAGAAGGAGTTGTAATAAGGTGCCACAGTGATGTGTCTTTAATCCCTCTCTGCTCTCACTTCCCCCTGTGGAAGAGGCTGGAGCGTTGCTGCCAACCTGGCAGTTCTGAGCTCTGCTGAACATGGACAAAAACTGCCCTGAGACTGTCTGCAAAGTGCTGGAAAACTCCTCTCTGGGGAATCAGACAGCTGATCATCCCCTGTTTCCAAAGGTGCCCGTTTTCCCTCCTGCTGTCACAGGCAGGTGTTCCCAGGCACTGCCCAGGGCCCTTCATGGGCACAACCCCTCAGCTGGGAAGCGCAGAGCTAAGAGTAGGTGTGTGTCAGCTTCCTTATTGTGGTCTGCTTGCCCTTTGTGTCCAGGAGGGATGAGGAAGGAGTGCAGATGACAGCCCAGCAGGTGTTTGAGGAGTTTATTTGTCAGCGCCTCATGCAAGGCTATCAAATTATTGTGCAACCCAAGCCACAGAAACCGGCCCCAGCCGTGCCACCCCCCCTGAGCAGCAGTCCCCTCTACAGCCGAGGTGAGTGACCCCAGACTGACAGTCCCCTCTTTTGTCTTTCCTGCTGCCACTCCCTGTAACCTTGAATTAGGCACAGGTGCTCAGTGAAGCCCTCTGTTTTGTTCGGATGTTTTTGTTCCTTGATGTTATATGAAAGTCTTTGCAGGGGGACAGCCTTGTCTGGGGCAGCACAAGGGCTGCACCGTGATGGGACAGGTGCAAGATTCTTTTAACTTTATTAGGGAACTGGCTTCATATTCACGATGGTGAACCCAAAGAACAATGGCTTCAGTGCTCCTTGGGTGAATACCTCCTAAACACAAGTCTCGTGGTGACTGCAGGGCACATCTCTAGGAGAAGACAGACCTAAAGCTTCCACATGTGTGTATCTGGAAGCAGTTTTCTAACACTAGAACAGCTGTGGAGGTCCAAGGCAAAGCTTTGTTGTCCTCAAACCATGAGTCAGCTAAACTGAGTTAAGCCCCAGAGGACTGGGGTGGGTTAAGAAAGTATCATATTCCTTGGAGAGAATCTGACGCGCTGTTTGACTTCTGATTATCTTTTTTTCTGGATATTCCCTTGGCAAGTCAGCATGACACAGTGTTCTTAGAGCAGGGAATACAAGTGAATGGGATACTTTGCTAATCACTGGTTTGGGAATGAGCAGCAAGGCTCCTTAGGTTAAGTGTCAAGCTTAAGTTCCAGGAATAAGGCACAGGGAGGAAGCAAAAGTGGATCCCAGTTTTCCCATCACATCTCACACCAGGAGTGCAACACTTCATTGGGGCTGCTCTCTGGTGGGTCTGACTAGAGAAGTTCCATGTGGGAGATGTAGGAATCCAGAATTCCCCTCTTTGGTTGTGATACCAACAAATCTGAACTGGAAGGACAAAAGACTCACTGTACAAGTGTTTCCTAAAAACGTGGCCCGAAAAATGGATTTTGGTTTGTCCTGAGTTCAGAAACTCAATTCTGGGCTCCAATTCTGGAGTCTATGGCCGTAATTTGTTGTTAAAATCTGACTACTGCAATAAGCTGAAAGGGTTTTGCCTTTCACAACTAGGTCTTGTATCCAGAAATCGAGCTGAGGAGGAAGATCAGTACTGGCTGAGTATGGGCCGTACTTTCCACAAAGTCACCTTGAAAGACAAAATCATCACTGTGACTCGGTACCTACCAAAGTGAGTATCTCTCTGCTTCAGCAGTTTGCTGCCAGTGGTCAGATGAACATTCTTTTCCAGCTGTCTGTGCTTGCTTGAAAGAACATACTGCAGAACATTCTTTCTCTTTAGAAGAAGAAAGAGGAGCACTTACATTGATAATACTGAGGTCAATGTTTGTGTTTGATCTTTTAGGTATCCATACGAATCTGCTCAGATAAACTACACCTACAGCTTGTGCCCCTCACACTCTGACTCTGAATTTGTCTCTTGCTGGGTAGAATTTTCCCATGAGAGACTAGAAGAGTACAAGTGGAATTACTTGGATCAGTATATCTGCTCTGCTGGCTCAGAGGATTTCAGGTGAGGTCTCCTTTTCCATCCAGACTGTTCTGTGTCCTAATTGCCTCTTTTCCTTTCTGACCTAAAATTTCATCAGCAAGTTCAGCCCACAAATGCTCAGTACTCCAGGGAGAAAATCTGGCCTGCTTTCACTGTCTGGTGGTAGCAAGCTGTTGCCTTGTAGGAACCTCACTCTTGTGTTGCTGGTGCATTATCTGATCTTTGATACCGAGTCTTGATCACAAAATTCAGCATGATTTTTTTTTTTCTTCCAAATGCAAAGAAATATGATGGTATTTTGTACCACACAGATGCTTTTCTTGGCTTCTTACTCATTTCTGGATCTGACTCAAAACTTCCATGCATTTTGAAGCTGTTGGAGATTTGCTTGAGTACTTGACTTGACTGCAGTCCTACTCCCAAGCTATGGAGCACAGTGCTTATTAGAAATGTGGAATATCTCCACTAGCATCAATAGCCTCTTTGATATCTTCTCTCCACGAAACCAGTCTTTGTCATCTTTTCAGGTCTCAGTCAAAGTGCCTCCTACGCTGATGTGTCCCTTTGAAATTCCTTTTTGCTTGCTTATTTTTAGAGAGAAAGCCTTTGTATCCTATCTTTTACAGGAAAGAAAATATGTCTCTATGCTACAACGGCCTTGTTTTCTGCACATCAGTGTTCTAATAGTTCCCACTGACATTTGTACTGCTGAGCCTTCCTTTGCCCACCTGCTCGTTCTGACTCAGGGCTAGCAGAGTGACACGGTCACTGTGCTCGCTGAGATGCCCAGCAGGTACACGTGTTTTAGACTGTGTGAAATCCTTCCTGGCAAACTGCTGAACTGCCCTGAATGCTGTATTTCTGCAGCCTGATCGAGTCCCTGAAGTTCTGGCGGACGCGGTTCCTGCTGCTGCCCGCCTGCATCAGCGCCACGAAGCGCATCGTGGAGGGCGAGGCGCACTGCGACGTGTACGGGGACAGGCCCCGCTCCGACGAGGAGGAGTGGCAGCTCCTGGACGGATTCATCCGCTTCGTGGAGGGGCTGAACCGCATCCGGCGCCGCCACCGATCCGACAGGATGATCCGGGTGAGGCCGTGGGGTCAGAGCCAGGGGCCGGGTTTGAGTCACCTCATGAAGCCTTGACAGACCTGAGCCCGCCCCAGCAGGCTGGGGGTCCACGGCCTGTGTCCGTGGGTGACCCATACACACAGGGCAGAGGGCTGCGCTGGGTCTGGTTTTAGATAGTTTGTGCTTTTGACACCTTTCTGTTCTTGAATTAGTTATATTTACCTGGCATGGGTATCCTGTGCTGCTGTGGCTGAAACCAGACTCAGAACAGTTGTCCCTCAGAACTGCACAGCAGAGCCATCCAGGCCTTGGCCTCTTGCTGCTCTATTTTTATCTCGGTGGGCCATGAGTCTGATGCCACTCACTGCAAAGGCGCCGTGCTTTGTGCTGTGGGATGGTCAGCCTGAGAATGTTACTGCACCTTGTGATGCAGATAACTGGTCAGAAGGGATCTCTGAGGTAGTTTAGCTGGGAACTTCTGGCTGGCTTGTCTCCATGCTGCAGTCTTAGGAGAAGAATTGGGAAAAGAGAACCATATGGGTGAATTCCTGGTGAACAGTGATATCAAGAGGATGATGAGAAACTGGTTAATGTGTATCAATTTTTTTCCAGTTCACACACTAAATGTGTGCTTATAAAGCCCGGCTGACATGAGGTTGTGTTCTTGCTTACTAGTTAAGCACAGCTTGACTAAGTCTGCACTTCCATTTTTTTTTCTTTGTTAGAAAGGATCTGCCATGAAAGGCTTGCAGATTGCTGGTCCAATTCCCACCCACTCTCTGGAGCAGTCTGGACCTCCCATTGGGAAGAAAGGAACCTCAGCACTCTCAGCTCTGCTGCAGATGGAAGCCAGTCAGAAGTGAGTCTCTACAGGCTGTGTGAAGAGCACCAGAACATCCTTCCTACATATTCCACCTGGATTGGCTAAAGCAGAGCTGGGGAACTTTGCCTTATGTTACGTTAAATACACAAGAGACTTAATATTTGTAGCACTAAGTTAGTGTTGCAGAACAGAACTAAGTTAGTTCAAGGGTCTGTGTTGTTTATGTGGGGTAGAAGACACTTATGGGATGTTGGATTGATTCTGTGCCTCAGTGTGGGAAGGCAAATGTCTGAAAATACAGCAGTGCCCCTCTGCAGCAGTTGCCTTCAGGTGGAAGCTGACATAGAGTGTGTTTGAATAAACTCTGGATTCCTTCCTTCTGTTTCAGGACTCTGGGGGAGCAGCAAGCAGCAATGCTTTCTGGGAAGAGCTCTGGGCAGCCCTCGGAGAGTGGGAGCATTGCCATCACACCCACCTATATGGACAGCCCTCGTAAGGTAAAGACTTTCTGGTCTTTCTTTAGCTACCATTTTTACATAAGAATTTCTCAAATAATCAAAGATTTGTTTCTCGAAGCACATGGCTACATTATGCCACATCTTACCCTCTAATCCAGCAAGGACTGGTCCTGTACTGGCCTTTGTATGCAGGTCCATAAGAAGAAGTTGAGGCACAACTTCCTTCAGATTTGTAACTGTGACAGTGATATGGAATCCCTGGGATGTTATCTCGGTGTGTTTTGCTGATTTAAGTGCTATTTCCTAATTAGTCCCTTTCCTTTTCCAGTAGCACATTTCATTTCAGTTGGATTGGACTGTTAGATTGAGCAGTACAATCCTGTCTGCATCTGTGTGTGTCCTGGAGAGCAAAATCAAGCTCTAGGCCATGACTGTGTGACACTTAAGTGGAGTTTTAACAGCAGGAATTTGAGTCTCTTGCCTCAGCTCAGAGGAGAGGATGTGTTCCTTAGAAGTGATTCAGATGTCATTCCTTCACTGGCCAGACTCCAGGCTGGGGAAAATGGTCTTCCTGGAGCTTTCTTCAGACACTTAAAGACTGTGCTACCCCTCAGCCTTTCTTCTCAAGTGTCCTGTGAGTGCCAGGAGACCAGAACTCTGCCTCCAAGTCCAACCAGAAATATTTGGGTTTTTTCCTGTGTTCTGGCATATGAAGGTCTTTCAACAGAAGTAAGAAGGAGCTGACTAAAGATACAGGACTTAAGTATAATCTGTATTTGGGTTCAAAAGTTTAAATATTGCAGAGAAAAGGTTGTCAGATTAACCACTACCAACCACCTCTTTCAGTATTTTTTTAAGTGTCTAGTGTTTCAACATCCACAGTTTTCTGCCACCAGCAGGGGCAAGCCTTGTGTTATTCTGGAGATCTGGATATTGATAGTTGAAGTGATGGAGTAGCAGTGATCATGTTTGTAAGAGATACTTATTTGTGTCAGAGTGCTTTGAGAACACAGATGAGTCTGGAGCAGGTTGTACTAGACCTGAAAAAGTAGGTGCCAAACCTGACCTGAGGCATGTTTGCAGACTTCCAGAACAGTACAGCTTCAGACCAGTTCAGGCTTTGCATTCTCCTCTTCTACCATTTTGAAAAATCAGCCTCCTTCTTTATAAAAAGAAATCTTAATTGTCTCTTTCTGTCGGTAAAACTGGTGACAGTTCCACGTAGGACACAGGAGAGAAGAACGTTGTGTCTGTTTCTGAGGGGAAAAAGGCAAAATCAGCTTCCATAGCGATGGCACAGTGGTGCGTTGGGAACAAATTAACAGACTTTGTGCTACCAGCAAATGCCATCTTGAGTAATGTTAAAAGTAACTATGTTCCAAAGCAGTCTCCAGGCTGACTGGAGACTCTGGAAGGGTTTGTTGTCAGTTGAGGGCCTTTCACACCACAGCAGTAAACACTGCTGTAAATATTTGCACATAGGGACTGCGAGATAAGCAATTGGCATCTCCAAATTGATGGCTCATGCCTGTTGGAAAGGTGCCAGTGGACAGGTAGCCATGTCAGGGAACTCTGTGCTCACATGGGAACATCAGCAAGTGTGTGCCTGGTGCCCCAGCCCTTTAGGAGGTCTCTTGGCTGTCTGCAGACTCAGAGCCAAAGTACTGACAAACGGTCACAGCTGTGCCCTGCCAGCAGCCAAGGGACCAAGTGCTTTTCTAGGATGCTGTTCAGTGCTGGAATCATTCCAGACCAAAACTGAGCCACTGGCTCCACCTTTACTCTGTTTCAGAGCAGAATTGGTAAGTCGCTTCAGCCAGTTACTGGGCAACACAGTATGATTTTAACACAGCGAGTTCTCTTGATGCATGATCTGTTTGGGAAGTCTTTGCCCTTGTGGATCCAGGGTGCTTGGCACTGTGTAAATTACCAGCCATGTAACCCTGGTATTGATTCTTTCCAGAAAATGTTTTATATGTACATACCAAGGTAAGAAGCATCTTAACTGCAGACTAGACAGAAATATTTTGCCTAGGGAACAGAATAAAGAATTGCAAATAAGGTATGAAAATCTAGTTGGGTTCCAACTGCATTGTCTTATGTGATAAGAGAATCTTGACACATCTTGGAATAGCAGCTGGGAATAAATTCACCCAGGGGTTGCAAGTAGGTGGAAACGTAGGCAGCATCTGTTTAATTTTGCTTGAAGCATTAAACACAGTGCTGGAGGGATCTTTGTGATGAGTTTTTCTGCCCTTTCCTTTGCACCATACCAGACCTGCATTTATGAGGAAGAGTGTGCTTCCTGAAAAGAGTTTCTTTGCTTCTCCCTCTTTATCATTTGAATGACTAACAGACTGAAAAAAAAATAATCTGTCCCTGTCATTACACCTGTAGTTGTACAGGTTTCTGTATCACTATTCAGCTTTGCATTTGGGGTGGAAACCCACATACTTTAGAGCTTAAGTGTTTCTCCTGTGAAGTATGGAGGGAAGGCTGTAGTTTCAATTGGCTACTAATCAATGTGCTTTTCCAAAATTTTGGAAAGGCATCTGTGCTAAGGGAGAGTAATGTCTTGTTACAGAGAGAGAAAGTCCTGGTATGTGTGTCAGTAACTCCTGATGCTCTGCATTCTGCTGCATCTGACATTCTGGGTCTGGGGTTTGCATTCTCCTCATACTTTCTCTCTGTGGTCATTTCATACTTGCACAACTTTGTATTTGCTTTTCTTCAACTCCTTGTTGCTGTTGCCATTAATGGGCCTACTTCCTCTGATGCCTTCAGGATGGGGCCTTCTTTATGGATTTTGTTCGCAGCCCACGAACAGCTTCAACCTTCTACTCCCAGGTTAGTTTTGAATGGGTTCTTGTCATCTCTGGCTTTTGGACTGAGGTGATGGAGAGCATTTGTGTCCTGAGCTTGCCGTGTGGGGAACCTGTGTTACTCTGCAGATCTGCTCCTTGAGAGGGAGATGTGCAGCATTAGCAGGACAAAAGTAGCAGATGCAGCTATTTCCTTGCACCAGTCGGTGTTTGTGCTGTGCTTTGGATGTTCCCGTGCCCTGTCTTGCTGTCCTTTGCAGTACTGTCATGGCAACTACTAAAGCTTCTGTTTTTGTTTTTCAGTAAGTGCTTGTTTTCTGTGTTCCCTCGTGGAACAAAATGGCAACAGCTCCCTCATCTAGTTCTTGGCTGAATTTCTTCTGTGGTGTTTGTTTGACAGGTGGCTCTGGGGAGATCCAAGGCAAATTGTGCCCTTGGATTATTAAGCGACTGAGGGCTGAAAATATTGGTGTGATCTTGGCTTCAAAGAGGCATTGTGACAGAACTTGTTTGTACATTTAACACCAGTTAGGGATTACCAATAACACAGTGTGTCCATAGAAAATGCTGCTGGTTGAAGTGGCTCTGAGGAGGGAGAGTGGCTTTAGCTGGCTCTGGGCACTGTGGGGTCCAGGTTGGATGGAGCATCTGCTGGTTTTGGCTGCCCAAAAAAAAACATCTGCCATTGCGGAGTTAGAGATCTTTGGGATGTGAGAAATGGCATAAATAAAGGACTCTTGGCTGACAGACCTAAGTTAAGCTCCCAGCTTTGTGATTTTTAGCTGTGTGCTGTGGATTCATCACGGCAGAGCAGCCCTCATATTTACACCAGCCTGACTTGGAGTTACTCTGCTGTTCGTGTTCTCTCCCCCACCTCTCGAGCTTTTATATAACGTGCCTTTCCTAAACCAGCCGTGTTAATGACAGATGGCAATTACAGCCTGTACTTTGCTGAGTTCTTCAGCATTCATGTTCTCTCTGAAACGATTTTATGTTAATTTTGTGAACTATTCAGTCTACCATTGGAATGGTGTGAGTGTTCCTGCGGGAGGAAAGTGTTCCTGTTGTCTTGGCGACAGAGGTGTGGGTGGGTGCCAACCAGCCTGCTCACACTGCCCTGGGAAAGGAGGGAAGAGGAGCTGATTTTTTTTGTGCATTATGAAACCTGAATTCTGTGTGATATATTTGCATATTTTGGAGAGTTAGAGTTGAAACTATTTTTGCTAAATGCTTACTACTTTCCTATAGTGATTAAGTGCCCTGTGCTGTGCATTGTGTGTTTCTAATCACAGTTATTCACAGTGGAAAATGTCAGGTTGGGACTGGTGGTGTAGGTTTGCCAGTGGTTCTCTCAACACAGTTGTTGCTGGGCTGGTGATCCTCATCTTTATTGGGGTTTGAATTTCTTGTTTGTCAGGAGCTCTGTGGTGATGACAAAAATAAGACTGTATTTATCCTTTCTGCATATGCTTGTGCTTCCTTATAGTATTGCCTGTTGTTAACTAACTTGAACTGAGGTACAGATGATGTGGGGAGGGGGGAAATGGATTACATCGTGAATTTTATGAAGATGTTGCTGTGTTTACTCCTCCCAGGTCTCTATAGATCAGTCAGTTCCTGCAGCCTCAGATGGCAACACGTTGATAACCACGGGGCAAGTGTGTGACAGGGGCAGCACCCAGACCTTGGGAAGTGCTCAGAATGTTGCAGAGCCAGGATACAGCACAGCTGGAGCTGCAGAGGGCAGGTAGGACAAGCACAGCAGTGCTGTTCAGTTATAGCCCCTTTGTGGTGTCAAGGAATAGGCCCTTAAACAGGCACCTGAGAACAGCCTGTGCTGTCTGTCAGTGCTGGCAGGCACTTGTCACAAGACCTTCCTGCAGCATTTCCACGTGCAGAGAGAGTGGTAGTAAAATAAGCCTTGCAACCCAGTTTTCCAGAATTAAATGAACACAAGGCCTGATTTCTCCACCCACAAGAAGAGCTTCATTCTTCAAAAAATGAAGAAATTTTATTTCTGAAACCTGTTAGCAGAAAATCAGGCTCTGAATTGACATCTTCTGTCTGTTTGGCAAAGGGGGGCCCTGCAGGTCTAATTGGATTGAGCAGGTTGATGAAATCCAAGAGGTTCTGACCTGGAAGAGAGACACTGAGGAGGAAGCAACATTGAAAACAAACTTTATTAGCACCTGTTTCCTGTGGTTGTATATTACAGTAAAAAAAAAAAGGCCAGCTTCAAAATGTTTGCTCTCAGTTGCTCCTGAATACAGCTGTATGTGGTACAGTGTGCATTGGGTCCTTGCAGCCATGTCTTGGTGGCCTCAGGGGGAAAATACAGGTCTGATGCTTTTAGTTGTCCTCCTTGATATGAGAAAGGAAATAAATGTGACAGTTGTTGTTGAGAAGAGAGAGCATTTCTCTTAAATGTACATATTTGAACAAATCTGGAAGCTTCCCTGATTTTTGAACATGCTTCTGTTTACAGCTCTCAGCAGTGTTCCATGAGTGCTCTGACTTCCTCCTCCACTTTGGTAGAGATTCTCGAAGCCATGAAACACCCCACGTAAGTTTTTAATATAAATATGCTCTACATCTGCTGAGATGTTTGGTAAGAGGACATGAGGCATGTAGTCACTCCAAGGGGAGAGCCCCATGTCAGCTGGGGAAGAGTTTTAAACTTCCTTTTGTTATTCAGTTCCAGTCTCCCTAATAAGGAATTTTATAGCAATTTATAGCAAAATTGAGGTACAAATATCGATTCAGAGACTTCAATTATTAGAATCCCAGAATCTTGTCAAAGCAGGAATTCTCAGTAAGTCACTGAAGTGCTGTCAGTGTCAGCTCTTCATCTTGTTACCAGAAGCCAAAGACACATCACTGTGGGAGTGCTGTGCATTTCTTGTCCTGTGTTTTATCCCCCACCCACACTTTTTTTTCCCCCCAGCAGTGACTTTTGGCTTGGTTACTTAAAAGAACTCTCAATCCCTCTGTGTTAACACGTGTGACTTGCTGTGGTTCAGCACAGGGATCCAGCTGCTCTCGGAACAGAAGGGCCTCTCCCCGTACTGTTTCATCAGCGCAGAAGTCGTGCACTGGCTGGTCAATAATGTGGAGGGCGTGCAAACCCAGGCCATGGCCATTGACATAATGCAGGTAAGGGGCATGTGGAGGGCCAGAAATACCTCACTCTGTGAAGAAAGTAGAACTGTAGAAGAAAGTATGGCAAGATTTTCTGTTCTTATTAAAATCCTCATATTGCTAGGCATTGAAAACTGTTCAACAGGATGAGGTGATGATGACATTTTTTGGATTCCCTATCACAAAACAGCAACATGTCCTTCAGTAGTAATACATGGTATTTTTCCCACTTCTCTAGGATGACAGTTCTGTGTATGACCTCCAGTTAGCTTGTACTTACCCACAACTCTGCATTGTGTTGGAATTGTGAGGCACTACAGCATGATTTGATTGTAGTTTTCCTTCTGATCATTAGTTAATGAACTTTTAATAAAATCAGCACATGACCTCTCTGTTATGGATGCTGAAGAAGACACACTTTATGCAGGAACATTGCTAGTGTTCATCAAGGGATTCCTCTGTACTGAACTGTGTCAGGGGCAGACGGTTGGAAATGTTTTGGAGTTCATTCCTCTGCTGAGATCCCATTTCAATTAACAGAGATCTCTAGAATGTTTCCAACCTACCTTCCTGCAAATCCACCAATAAAACCAGAGCAGGGTTAGAGAGGAAGGCAGACATCTGTGGAGAGGTCAAACACAATTCCTCAAGCAGATAAGGAATCTCTGTTACATTTACTGAATACCAAGAGCTGACTTTGCTGGTATTCTCCTTAGGCACATAGCTGGACAAAAAGGTGTCAAGAGAAAGAGAATGATTTCCTAATGTTCTCTAGCAACCTCTTTCTGCAACTAGAAGAGTGACTTCTTTTTCATCGTGTCTGCTCTGTTCTCTCTTTTGGTTCAGAAAATGCTGGAAGAGCAGCTGATTGTCCACGCGTCTGGAGAAGCCTTACGAACCTTTATTTACGGCTTTTATTTTTACAAGATTGTGGTGGACAAAGAACCAGACCGAGGTCAGCACTGTGTTATTGCAAGACTTTCCTCACTATCCCTTTGCATAATCTCTAGGATTTACTTGATTCTTATGGGTGCCGCAGCAGGAATGCGTTTTGGGAGCAACCAAAAACACTGATCTAAGCAGAGTCTAAGAAACTCAGCCTGTTTGGTTTAAAAACAAACAAACAAAAGCATAAAACATAAAGTAATTCTTTCTCCTGCCTCTTTTCCATTAAGAACTCCCTCTCTCCCTTGCTGTGGGTCTAACTGCAGCTGTCCTTGCCCTGTGCAGTGGGGATGCAGCAGCCTGCCATGTGGCACACCGCTGCCATGGATGACTTCTCCGCCTTCCAGAGGAAGTGGTTTGAGGTGGCCTTTGTGGCAGAAGAGCTCCTGCACTCGGAGATCCCGGCGTTCTTCCTGCCCTGGCTGCCCAGCCGCCCCGCCTCCTATGCAAGTAGGCACAGTTCCTTTAGCCGCAGTTTCGGAGGACGGAGCCAGGCAGCTGCACTCTTAGGTAGATGCACAGCACAGGTGACAGCTGGGGAAGTTCAGGGGGATAGTTTGCAAGGGGAAGAGCAGCCAGCCAAGGGGATGATCTCACGTGGACCAGCAGTAAAGCTGCAAATTTCATGCTGGCCTTACATGTGTCTTGCACGTGGACTTGTTCTCATGTGCTAGAGGTGTGTTTCACTGGCTGAGCTGGCAACTTTTACTTCTGAGGACTGGGGTACAATAAAAACTATTTCTCTAAATGTTCCTTGTTCCTGAACCTCTAGAATTGAGAAAAGAAAATACTTTGTCTCCCCGCAGAAACAGAGACTCCTCACAACCTGTGAGAACAGCAGAGCAGCCAAACTGTTCTTAAAATTACACGTCTAATTGCTTCCTAATGGCAAAAGCCACAGTGAGATCCAGATGTGTTAGAAGTTTTCTGTGATGTGCTGGAGGCTTTCTCAGCTAATCTGAACCAGAGCCAGACTCCTTATATTAAGTCTGTGAAGCCCAGCTACAAATGATTGCTGTGGTATGGAAGCAGTAGGGCGATCTTGCTGCTGGGCAGGATACCATTAATAGTATCTAATGTCCTATAATGTGTGGAGAAGAACACTGACTGCCTCTACCAGCCCGTGAAACACACTGGCTGCATGACTGACCGTGTTGCTTTGTCAGCTTTTTGTTGCATTTCCAGGCCAGCCTGAGTCACTTGCTTTTGTTCCTCTTTCCCTGTTTAAAATGAAGAGAAAAATCATTGCTATAGAACTGCAACTTCAGGTTTATTTAGATGCAGCTGTTAAAGGCCCAATAATTAAGGATAAAAAGAAAACTCTGCTGTTCTGTTGTGTGAATTTGACCTTCTGAAGAGAATTGCCTTCCTGCTGGTGTAGTATCTCTTAAACCTGAAGTCACAGTAATCATTGTATTTCTGAAAGCCTTGTTTGAAGAGGAACAGCATCAGAAATGGGAAAGCATTAAGGAAAGGAAGTCTGAACTAATGGTTAATTCCCTGAAGCCAACATATGCAGGATATTTTCCCTGTCACACGATAAATCTGTTGCCTTGGCTGGTATCCAGCCTCATTAGCTCTGTGGCCAGAGCTGAAGCCTGAATGTAGGCTGGCATGAAATATTGTGGAGGCCGGAGGCACTTGGGCCAGATCCTGTTCGTGGTTTGATCTCTTACTCACTGTTTAGCCCAAGAAAACCCCTTCACTTCCCTATGCCTGCCCTCTTTGGCGAGATGAGAAGGCTGAGACTCAGCCAAGGAGCAGAGGAAGAAGGTGCCTCAGTGCCCTCCCACCTTTCCTTTGACACTAGCCAGGAAAAGAGAGTATTCCTGCAGCGTGTCACCTATTGTACACCTGTGGAGCTCTGCTTTTCCTTTGCAGTTGGAATTATGTCCATTCTGCTATTGAACCAATTTGCAGTCCTTGAATGAATGATAAATGTCTTCAGATTGCTCACATGTGGTCTGATTATTCCAGGAATTATAGTTTCTTGGAGAAAAATCCTCTGTGCAAGTTTTTTCTTGAAAAGGAACTGGCTTAAATTTATTTCTGTGCTGTCCCTCTTCTAAACAGTATTCAAAAAAACCCAAAACAAACAACTTCACCAGTTCATCTGAGGCAAGGAGCTTTACTAAACCCAGATGACCTCTGGTCCACGTGACTTCATTTGTTCCTCTCTTGGTCTTGATTTGGTTGTGGTTTTTAATTCTTCCCCTCCCCATCTTCCCTAAATGTCAGGCTGTGACATAAAATTGCATGCAAGCATTGGGAGCTCTGGAACAAGCTCCATGTATCTCTCAAATCTTTATCCCTCCCAGTTCCCAAATCGCTGGCCCAGTGACTGCCCCCTTTCCCTTCCCAGTGGAAGTCTGACCTGTGATACACCTAATCTTGTCCCTTTTGATTTGTAGCAGTGCATGCACTAGCAATTGTAGTCATGTGTGTAGCGGAGTCTGTGACTGGAGAATAACCTGCCTGCTCCTCCCCGATTTGCTTAGTAAACCATTAGTTAAATACTCAATAGAACAAGACAATTGGGAAGCAGGTGAGTCCTCTTAAAATCTGATCTATGGAAGCCAGAGCTTATTCTCTTAAAATGAGTTGGTTCTAATCTGAAGCTTCTGAATTCAGACACATGGATGTTTCTCATCAGTGTTTAATGTATTTTGGATTAGCTCACCTGGTTGGACTGTGTTCCTCTTGCTTTGCCTGTGAATTCCAGCTGCAGACCAGGTGGAGAGGGAAGCTCCAGCCCTAACAGGGAGTCTGCACTGTCTGGCAAAAGGAGCAGTCTAAGGGAGCAGGGAGCTCATTCTTCACGAGTGCTGGTGTGGCACACTGGGCTGTGGTGTTAGCACTGACCCCTTGGCTAATGACCAGCACCCACCTGGCTGAGCTGCTTTGGCTTCACAGCTTTCAGGATGATGTTTTCCAGCACACTTTGTTACAAAATTTGCACCATGACCTGACCACAAGCACTGCACTCACAGTGATATTCCACTGCAAAGAAGCCAGAGAAATAAACTCCAGGTGTTGGTCTGTCTGACAATACCAGACCAGCTGAGAAATTGCAGATGATGCATTTCCCAAAGATAGAAATGGCTCTTATTTAGGAAACAAAACTGGATTATGTTCTTTCATTTTTATTGTTTTTCTTTTTTTTTCCTGTTTAAGCTGCAGTTATAGCAATGTAAAGGATTTCCTTATAAACTTGAAATCTGTCTCCAGCTAACTTGCAGTAGAAGTGAAGGTGGGAACTTTCCATCTACCTTGAGGAAGAACATCAATTTTTTTTTTTTAAACACCATTAAGGCATTAATTTATAAGATAATTTTAAGAGCTGACCCTATAAAAGGTTGCACATCTTCTACTTAAGCAAGAAATAACAACATCCACCCCCTGTGCATGCAATAATAAAAAGGGCAAACGTGTTTTTAATGGTGGCCTTGCAGCCCATTGTTTTGTGTCCATTTTAAACACTATAGAAATGTTAAATTATGTATTTCCCTAAAGAAAAGCTGAAAGTGACAACGTGTTTCATGGCAGACTTTGGTGTCCGAGTCAGGAGATGTGGGTTCTGTCCCTGGCCTTGCTGTGTGACACCAGCCAGGTCACTTCCACTCGCTGTGCTTCTCCTCCTCTCTCTCCTCACACCTGAGATTTTCCTTCACTGGGATGCTGGGGTGTAGGGCACAAAGGGAGCCGGATCTTGGGCACTGTCCCAGCCCTTGCTGCAGAGCACTAGGAGGTATTGCAGTGATGGGAAGGCTGCTGCATGTCTTGGCTGACTTTTCCTGCTTTCACAAGAAGTGTTGGATGTGCAGTTTTAGCACTGCGGTAATGTGGGATATTGATATGGGGTTAAAGAAACAAGGAGTTTCTTTTAATCTCCTTTAGCTGTGGAAAGTCCTGGAATGCTCCCTGTGTAACAACACCCTGTTGAGATTTCTGGTGGGGGCATATAGAAATATTTGGAATGTTACGGGTGTGAAAAAGCCACAGATGTTGTCTAGCCATACTTAATCAACAAGCAGCTGGGGCCATAATTAGCTGCTGGATTCTTGGTTTTCTCTATTGCAGCTGAAATGTCTTTTGACTGCTTGGGGGGGTGATCCTGTAGCACATACCCCTGGTACGAGAAATACTTCAGGTGTTTTGTCCTTTGTGGTCTGGATGAGTGGCATTCTGGGACTATTCTGCCAGCCCAAAAGTATCTGGGGAAGAATGGGAGGACAAATTGATTACAAATAGCTTATCTTGGTTCTTCTGCTCTTTGCCCTGGCCCTCGCCCTGTGTCTCACGCACCCTTTGAACGCCCCCGTTCCTCGGCTGTGCAGCTGCCACGGTGCCCGAGCAGCGGACGGTGACGCTGGACGTGGATGTGAACAACCGCACGGACCGGCTGGAGTGGTGCAGTTGTTATTACCATGGCAATTTCTCCCTGAATGCTGCCTTTGAAATCAAGCTGCACTGGATGGCAGTGACTGCAGCTGTGCTCTTTGAGATGGTGAGAGTCCTTGTGCTCTGGATGGCCACAGAAACGCCCCGCTGGCCTCTGTATCCCTTAAACAACTGGGGGCATTGTCGTGGGAAGTGTTAGGAGAGAGCCAGTGGGCTAGATCTGCCCTTATTTCCATAAGTAATTTTCCTGGTGGCTGTAGGCATTGCTGCATCTGGTCAGTGTTTATCACACTGTCTATAGTCCTTCTGTCTGCAGGGCAGTGTTCTGCTGTTCGTGGGTTTCATGCACAGTATGCAGAAATCAGCACAGGTCAAGGTGATAAATTTAAGTCCCCCTTAGGCAATTTAAGCCCTGAGCTGGGTCTTTGGAAAAGAATCTGTTTCACGTTGCATTCCTTCTGTCCCCAAACCGTAAAACTTTAAATCTCACTGGAATTGCTTTCATAACAAGGCTTTTCCAAGCAATGTGTTCTTCCTGTTCAATAATGCTTTTTAGCTTTTTTTTAAAAAACTTGCTGAAAACATTCTGAACTGAAAATATAAGTGGTTTGTGTCACTTTTTAATTTTTAGACATTTTCTCCCCACGTGTAGCTTCTGTAAAACTCAAATTATTTAACACCAGGTTTTACCCCACCCAGCCAGACAGCACTGGGTAATTGGTTTTGCTTTTATTTAAAATCAATTGCACTGTTCCAGTAAAGCAGCAGTGTTTAACCACTGGTGATAAGTAGGCTGAATCAGTTCCTGAAAAATGTCCTATTTTAAAGTGCTTTCTGATTGATGTGGCACTTCAGAAAAAGGAAAGCCTGATGCCTTGTGCTTGCACTGCTTCGCTTGCAAGGACGTTGGTGTGCTTGCCGTGCGGAGCGAGCTGAGCCTGGGCAGAGCTGAGCATGTCTGATCTATTCCTGGGGAACGAGCTGCTCTCAAGCTCAGAAGTGCCCCTCGTCAGATGGCATATGGGGTATGATTCATTGTTTGAATTTTTTCTCAGGTTCAGGGTTGGCACCGGAAAGCCACCTCCTGTGGGTTCCTGCTCGTCCCGGTCTTGGAAGGCCCGTTTGCTTTGCCCAGTTACTTGTACGGAGACCCACTTCGGGCTCAGCTCTTCATCCCCCTCAACGTGAGCTGCCTGCTGAAGGAGGGCAGTGAGCATCTGTTTGATGGTAAGGAGTGGTCCTGGTTTTACCCCAGGTGGGTCACTGCTGGCGCGTGGCTGACACAAAGGACCTCATTCACCATCCAGGCATTAGGTGGCTGAGGGACCTGTTTTTGCAGTTCAGCAGCCCCCTGAGGAGGAAGGTGGTGCTGGAGGAGGCCGTGCTGGCAGCATAGTCAGCGTGAATGGGGTGAGGTGGGCAGCAAGAAACACCAACACACAGGAAGGGTGGTCTCCCCAGTGATCTTTAACATTTCACACCCTTACAGAGCCCACGGCAAGTGGCTGTTGCTTTGACAGACTCAGTCTGTTTTGCTGGTAGACCCACAGCTGCTCTGCATTTGTATCCTGTGTTTGTTTATTCTCCTCCTCAGTGAGATTAGACTTTCACCACTGCCATCCTTTTTTTTTGTTGTTGCCATGGTTACTTTCATGGTTAGAGTGTTTGCACATGAGATTAAGCTCTAGAAACTGCAATCTCCTTTTCTGTAGTGTGACCTCGCCCTTCCCAGTGACAATGTTGTGGTAAGTCTCAGGTGGAAGCTCAAAGATCAGAGAACTCTGTCCCCTTAAAGAGAGGGGCAAAATTGCACCATGAGAAGGGACAATTAGCAAAGGGCTCTGTTTTAAAATAGTAAATAGGATATTTTCGTTGACCTTGACCCAGTGTCCAGGTGTAAATGTAAAACAAACGTGACAAATCCATGTGCTGCGAGGTCACCGCAGCCCCACTGCCTGAACTAAGTATTTTCAGAGCACTCTGGTGATATACTGCAGACCAATATCCTTCCTTGTCCCTCCCACACGCACCTTTATGTTCCTCTCCTTCATCTCAAGAGACACAAAATATGAATTCAGGGATGAGTGTACGAGACACGTCTCTAATAAGATGGCATTCAAGGGATGGCTGACAGAAAAAAACTGCGACTAAAATGGCTGGGGGGGAAAAAAGTGCACAGAGGTCTTCTGAGAAAAAGTGAAATCTTGAAAAGGAAGGAAATAAAGTAGCTTTACTAGATAACTGTTACCTTTTTGTGTGCTTCAGGCTTTGAACCAGAAACATACTGGGACAGAATGCACCTGCTCCAGGAAGCAATAGCACACAGGTATGTGCAGAGGGGGCTGACCAAAGGGTTTGTGTCTCCCTGGATAATGTGGAATGAAGATCTGTGCTGGACAGTCACTCCTGGGTCCTGAGAGTTCTGTGCTCTCTGCCTCTCTGAAGTGTGCTCACAGATTATTAGACTAAAACACAGCCCCCACGCCTGGAGCTGGTTCTGGGGGTGCAAGGGGCAGGTATGTGCTGTTTCAGCCTGTCACTCCTTAGAAAACTCCTCCTGAGGAGGGTATTGCCTTTGGAAAGTGCCCTGTTATTCTAAGTTAGAAGCTGATAGATTGTAAATAGATTCTTCCTCAGAAGGGACAGTTACTTCCTTCATGTGGACTTAACGTAGTCTTGATCTGGATGCCAACAAATGCTTGACAACAGGCAGGAGCCTGGGATGGAGCTGTACACAGGAGGTTTGGCCCAGTTTTAAGAAGGAATTGTTGGAAACTGAATACTCTCTAGCCTTTGTGTGGTTGAATTGCCAGTTTGTTTCACAGTGTTGCTGCTGCCAAGGTGTTTTTCATGACAGAGAAACTGCCCTTTTTAATAGACTTTAGCTTGGAAACCAGCTTTCAGTAGTTTAGAAAGGAGGAGAAGAACAAATATCCTACAAACAGCAGAGAACTGTCAGGTGAGCTGCTTGAATTCTGTGGGGGAGAATGCTCAGCATGAAAAAAATCATGTTGCAGCTTGAAGCGTACCCAAGGAATGTCTGTCTTCTCTTCCTCTTCCCTCCCTCGTGTGCAGCTGCCCCGTTTTGTCAGAGGCTGCTCGGAGCTGCTGCTCCTGTGTCCTGCACAGGCTGGGACGGGAGCAGTGTGGGGTCACAGCCTTTCACACTGTGCCTGGCAGGGGCAGAGAATACTCACAGAAGCTCAGCTCTCTTCATCCCTCTTCCTCTTGCCTTCAGGCCATAAGAAGAGGGAGCCTTTGTCATAGTGGAATGATTTTCCCTGGTGCCCCTGCCCTGGACTGAGGAATCCTACCTGGAGTGGCACTTTTTATTGTTTTTTATTTTTTTTTTAATTCCTATGGTCTCTCTTTCTTCAGATTTGGATTTGTGCAAGATAAGTACTCAGCCTCTGCATTCAACTTCCCAGCAGAGAATAAGCCCCAGTATATCCATGTCACAGGTGAGAAATATTTGGGAGGCACTGGAGCGAGGAGGAGGTTTTTACAAACAAAAGAACCATTTTACCTGCAGTTTGTGCTTTGTGTCAGTGATGTTGGTCCTGTTTTGTCCCAAGCCAGATGACATGTAGATGTGTCAGCCAACACGAACCAGAAAACTGGAGGGGCAGTGTGAAAAGCACAAAGTGTTGCTGCTAGTCAATGGTGTTGGTTTGAAATCTTGCTTTATGGTGTCTCTAAAACTTTTCTTTCCAGGAGATGGGGAAATTAAAAAAAAGTTATGGCAGAGCTTATTCCAAGGTCAGTGTAAATAAATGTGTACCCAGAGGCTAGAAGGAGAAAAAGGTGTTGGGACAAGTCAGTGCTCTGTTCTTGTGCTTAAGGTCAGTTGTAGATGCATCTCTACCCACGGACACAGTGAGGGAGACAGATAAAGCATTCAGGATCTACCTACTCTCATTATTACTCTGTATAAATGTTGGTGGTCTATCAGCACTTGTAACCAAGCTCCATGCATGGCAGTTGCAGTAAAATGGATCCACAGTGTTCCCAGGGCTTGCTGAAACATGAAAGCAATGACAGGAAGAGAGCTTTTGGGAAATTGCAGAAGAGAATGGCAATTGATGGGAAGTTAGAAAGATGGATCAGAGCCTACGGCTTTGCTTCCTTCCCTGCCTGCAGGGGAGAGGCAGAGTGAGAGTGCTCTCCCAGTGTTGTAACACGCAGGAAGAAGCAGCGGAGGAGGAAAATTGTATCTCGTTTTCTCTTGCTGAAAGGCAATCAAATGACACTCAGGCCAGTTTCCTTTCCAGAATTTAATGAGCCAGCCCCCAGTTGCAGCGACTTGGGTCTGCCTCAGAGTGAAGCCCTCCTGTCTCCCCCAGGGACGGTGTTCCTGCAGCTGCCGTATTCCAAGCGCAAGTTCTCCTGTGGGCAGCAGCGGCGCCGGCGCAACTCCACCAGCTCCACCAACCAGAACATGTTCTGTGAGGAGCGAATTGGCTACAACTGGGCCTACAACACCATGCTCACCAAAACCTGGCGCTCCAGCGCCACCGGCGACGAGAAGTTCGCCGACCGGCTGCTGAAGGACTTCACTGACTTCTGCTGGAACAAGGACAGCCGGCTGGTTCTCTTCTGGACGGACTGTCTGGACAAGATGCACGCCAGTGCTCCCTGAGATAAGGCTGTACTGGACCTCTTGGGGAGACAGCTAAAGCTTTACCTTGTGGCAAGGATGTAAAAGTGAAGGATGAGTGAAAAGAGCCTCTCTGTTGGATTCATCTTGAGGCTCCAAGAGGACCTGAGCAATATTGCTGTTGATATTCAACAGAATTTGATTAAGTGCTTGGAAAAAAAAAATCTGAACTCTTGGCTTGCCAATATTTACCACCTGACTTCAGCTTGGTTTTAAGTAGCTGCAGTCCTTGATTGCCAGAACTTCAGTTAGAGCAGAGGTGAAGGAGGGAGAGTGCCAATGGTTTTCAGGGGCAGCTGGATGCAGCACGGTGTGATGGTAGAGGCTTCCTGTCAGTGGAAATGATGAGTGCCCTTGGCATCTGCTGTGCCTGGCAGCAGCCTGCCCCTGCCCCTCCTGAGCTGTACCTGATTGTGTGAATATGTAAGATAAATGTGAGAGATGCTTGTTACATTTCATACATGTAAATAAGTAAAAATGCAGAAAAGCAAGTACCCTGATGTTTTGTTGTGACTTCACAGACAGCAACAGAATTGGTGAGTGAAAGAGAACAATTGCCAAGAGGAAGTACTGTTTCCTGTGCCCAGCTCAGAGTCCAGTGCTGGGGCTTTGTCTTTCAGGCATCCAGGACTTTCTGTTTCCAGCTCTGGATCTAGAACAGTGTCACACACAGGGAGCAAGAAACCAGTTACTGTCCTGCAAGGCCAGCACCAAAGCCTAAGGAGAAATCAAGGGCCATGCAACACAAAATGCTGCTGAGAATAATGAGCAGATTGTTAGAATGTGTCTCCATGCAGCAAAAAGAAGGTGCCAGTGCTCAAGTATGTAGCCTTTGTGTTTGCACAGAAAGCTCCCATGTGGCTCAGGGCCTTGGCACCAGCTGGTTATCGAAGTGCAGATTTAGGGTGGGTTCACAGGCCAGCCGTGCTGAGGGGGGGCTGTTGGCTCCTGCTGCGGGATGGTTCCCATTGTTACCTGTCCTCGAGAAGCTGGACTCAGGGAGGGCTGACACCTTCACAATGGTGTTCAGACCTGATTCAGGGAAATCGTAGCTGCTTCAGTTTTTATCCCCCAAACTGAGCCTGGATGACTCATCTGTTTCAAGATGGCACCCACCCACAAAAGGTGGGTTTGAGCCTCGTGCCTCTTCATTCAGTTCCTAAGTGTGTCAGAATCATCAGAGCGTGTCTGAGCCCCATTAAAAAATGCTCTCTACTATGAAAGCAACTCCCTGCCATCTACTCTACCCCACTGTACTATGCAAGGCGCTGTGCAGGCGGTGGGTGCTTGGTCTAAGGGCAGCCGGGGCAGGGTCGGGGCGTGGGGCGGCCCTGGAGCCTCGCCTGGGCGGTGATCGAGCGGCGGCAGCTCCGCACCTGACCCGGGACGGGGAGTATTTCACAGCTGTTCCCGCTCTGTCCGCGGGGATAGAGCTGGCCCAAGGGGGGTGTCCCCAAGGGCACCGCCGCTCCCCTTTGCCCAGGACAACGGGTGAAAACCAGCCCCGCCGATGGCTCACACTTTGCGGTAAGTGCGTCTGCCCTGGCCTGACAAAGCGCCGTTTTTGAGAAAAACTGGTTGGTTTCACGTGAATTTCACCGAACTGCTCTGTTCGGGTAGCTTTAACCTCTAAGCTGTGGATGTAAAGCTTAGAGTCAGTCTCCGAGTTTTGGGACAAGTTTAATGGGTCTTTCTGAGCTCAGTTTTTTCAACTGCAAACCTGGTGTGGCTTTAGCTTTCCAGGGCTGCTTTAGGCCTAGTTTTATTTAAAGTATTCTAAGGTCCTCAGGCTGCTTTTAATAGCACAGTGAATTTCTTTCCTTTAAAAAAAAAAAAAAGGCATACCATAGAAGCTAAAAATAGGAGATAATAGTTTTTATCTAACCACAACTTTGTGCATTTTGTGGAAAACGCTTCCAACAGGACATGAGGCTGAAGCGGTTCATGGCCATGTTAAACAAGAATAAAAACAAGGCTCCCCCACCCTCCAAGCTGCTGGATCTAGCAGGAGAGCTTTGCCAGGACCTCCAGAGTGTGTCCTCTAGTCTGGAGAAGCTGACTGGGGCCATGATGAGATGCAAACACAAGATGTATTTTCTCACTAACATCCACATTGCCCAGCTTGCGTGTTCGTTCATATCCGTAATGGGCAGCATGACGCAGCCTGCAGCCTCCTGGAGGTAGGGTTGTGTTCTTTGGTTCTTCATGCAGGCAAAAAGCAGTGTTGGAAAAACAGTAGTTAGAGCTGTTAGTGCAGAGGGACCCAAACTGCAGCACGTGGAGCATTTCCAGCTGGCAGAAGGCAGCGGAAGGTGATATGTGTGTGTTGGTTGACCTGAAACACAGGATAAAGCCTTTGCTACGGGCAGTATTCATCAGCCAAGGGGAAGAAGGTAATTAGGTGATTATGGGGTTGGCTGTAGCAGGATTTTTGTTCTTTAGTGTGGTGGTTCTTGGAGTTTTTCACAACCTGAGGGCTTAGGACGTAAAAGCCTTGGGAAGCCCAAGACTAGAGTGCTTGTTAGGATGGGAATATGTGAGGAAGGCTGGATGATGCCACCCACAGTCAGGGATTTTGGCCTCTATATTGGTCATGTAGCCCTTTTCACCAGGGGAAAAGAAGGAATTAAGCAGGCAACTCCCTTTGTACATTAGAGAGGGTACAGGAGCCATATGCTCAGGTAATGTACCAGCTTTGTCAAACCAGTAGGAGTCTCCGAGTAAATTTCTGTTGTTGCAGATTTGCTCTTTTATAGGAAGTTTGATTCCCAGGAAAGGCTTGTTTATACACTGTTTTGTTTTAGCACTGCAAAGCAGAAGAAAAGGAAGAACTGGTGCAACTTTGTCACGAGGTTCACTATCGGAGGTTTATGGAGAGAAAGCACAAGGATTTTCTGACACTGGTGCAGAAATTCCGTTGCAGGAAGAGGTACTGCATCGTGGGGTGACCAACACTGTTTTCTTTGCTGTAGTTAGCAGAGGTAGGGGCTACAGATAGAAAGACTGGTTTTGCATGTCAAGATGCTGCTTCTTTTCTTGACATTTTGACCACTTGTGGCAATGAGAGAAAATTCCCATGAATGCCAGTGACTCTCTTTGGGGTCCTTTTTAATCCTGTTTTCTCCTATATACAGGAATCCTCCACCTGTTTTCCTTTGTCCTGAAGGTTTGAAGACTAGAAACTATCCAGAAGAAGTACAGGTTTGCTGTGGAGGTGACAGCAAACCTGGACAAGAAACAGCAGGTAGGGATATGCTACTTACAGTCAAGTCTCCTTGTCACAGAAGGCAGGACTCTGTGATCAGAAATTGGGAATTGGTGTTTTCAGAAGCCTCACTGGGGCTGGGATTCCTTGTATTTGATCTTTCCCTAAAGGTTTCTTAAAAAAAAAAATCATCAGGTTCATGCTAAGTAATTTCTCTTGCTGTGGATGAGAAGTTGAGGGCAATAAATTCCTCTCTGGGTTTTTAACAGTTCTAATTTTGTAGTGATTGAGCACAGGCAGTGAAACAGCCATCACTCAGAAGAGCTCTGTTACAGTGATAAATAGTTCTGTCTGCCTGGACTGATTCACAGCCTGTGGAAAACTGCACTTTGTTCACCAGAATGTATTTTTTGCTGACTTATCATATTGAGTTCACAGCATTTGAAAACACAGTAGGCTGTGGTGATGTGTGCATGGATCTACCTTCTTTGGACAGGGACAGGTTTGTAGTGGAGGTGAGGTGAGGGCTTCACACTTGAGAGTCTGCCTCTGTGAAGGTGTCATTCTGGGGGGTGAGTGTGCTCTGGTGAGGGCATTGTTTGGTGGGCAGTGTAGTAGCAGTATGTGGTTTCCTTTAGCAAACAAATTGTCTGGGGGTGCAGGATGGAATGTGTGTTTTCTGTCAACTCTGACTTTATAAATTGGGCTTCTCAATCGGATCCTCAGAGACTTCTTGCAGACCTAGTGAGTGAATGTGTCTGAGTTCGAAAGCTCTTGCTGGGCTGCTTTTGGAACTGAAGGGAAAAGCCTAATTATTTGGATGTGGGTTATTCTTTTCCCCTTGGTTTCTCCCTACCCCTGGATTTGCAGGAGGCATTGGCTCAGGACATGAACCTGCAGCCAATTCAGGCCTATAACTGGTTTTCAAATTACCGGCGATGTGGAAAACCCTGTGTCCTTCCCACGGAAACGCTCCACAGAGCTGAGAGGGCTTGGACTTCCCACACAGAGGAGGAGCAGTGTAAAGGGTCCTACACTCCCCAAACTGCAGGTTTGTATCTTCTTAATGGGCTTAGGATGTGGTCCAGAAGGCCGAAAATCAATTTTAAATTCCCTGGAGAAGGGAAGAAATTGCTTGTTGAGAACAGCATCTGTATGCTGATGGATCAGGTGGATGCTGGAGGGCTCTTGTTGTTTGGGCAGAGGCTTGAGTCCATAGGAGCAAACACTCATAAGGCCTGTGCAGGGACAGGTGAAAAGGGATGCCTGGCTCAGAAGGGGCACCAAATGAAAACAAATACATGAGAGGCAGCAGGTTTTAGCTCTCAGATTCTGGGATGAAGGCAGTACTGCAGGAAAACCTGCTATTTCCACGCCCCTCCACAGAATCTTTACCAAACTTCAGTCACAGGGAACAGGGGGATCTCGCTGTATTTGGCAAATTAGACTTGTTTCACTGCTTTTTGGAGTAACCATTAGTGTTCTCTCACCTGCCTGGCCTGCACTTTTCAGGTGGATCTCATGCAGGCACTGGTTCTGAGCAAATGGAGATAACCCTCGTGCCCCGTGAGCCAAGGTGGGAGCAGTCAGCTGCAGATCTGGATAAGCCTCCCAGAGGAACGTATTTAGAGATGCTGGAATCCAGGTGATGTATGAAAAAAATCTTTAGAAGTTACAGTTCAGAGATAACCTTTAAACATATTCATGCAACTGACTTTCCTGTCAGTTCCCAGGGGGCATCACTTAGGAGCCTTGACACCACGGATGGACATGGTCCATGCCCAGTCAGAGCAGTTGATCTCCCCCTGTGGAGGGCAGGATTCAGAGGTTTAGCTGGGGGTCCCCTCTTGGCAAAGCAGTGTGGTCTGGCTGATTTATTTTCTCCATCATTACATTTTTCTGCAGAGCACTGAGCTGTATGAGGCAGGAACAAGCACAGCTTTGTTCTCCACTCCCAACACTGAGCCACCTGTACCTTTCTGCACTGAGGCTGTGTGGGGCCCAGGACCCTGCTTTAGCCCTGCTGAGCTGCAGCCCAGAGCAGCAGTGAGCAGTGCTGGGGCCAGCCCCAGCTGGGGAGCTTGGTCCTGTGCAAGCCCTGTCCCATCCTGGATGAACACCTGGCCATGTGGCAGAGCCCTTGCAGCACCAGAGGAGTCTCTGGCTCTGTGTGGACCCCAGGTACAGAAGGTTAGTAAAATGCACCCAGATTGTTGACCTTAAGACTTTCCAAGCTTCTCTTCCCTTTGTTGTAAACACTTTCTCACTTCAGTGGCTTTCCGGTGTCATGACAAATGGGAGTGGGGCTTATTTTGAGCTTTGGAGTTCTGCCTCTGTAGTAGTTCGGTAAGAAAAATCTGTCGATTTAAGGTGTTGAAACAGACATTCCTACCTACTCTTTTGCCTAAACTGTAATTGCTTCCGTAAGATACTAATGGATTCCTTTTAGTGTTTCCACTGGAAGAGTCCCTCCAGGTGTTGTCTGCTCCCTGTGTCCATTTTTAGTGCCAGTCAACCTTAAGAGATTGCTTGAGAAGAGGCTGGGAACTTCTTAACTCTGACATGGTGCTCTTTAAGCACACATTCTAACTTTGCTTTCTCCCTCCTGCTATTCTTTCTGTCTTCCTCTTTGTCTCCTTCCTGTCCAGTCTTGTGCAGCATTCCCACCATCTCTTTTCTTCCCCTTGTTCTTTGGAATAGCCTTGATAGGATACATAAGGAATGTCCACCTGTTTTTCCTGTAGGGGTACAGAACAGAAAGGGCTGTGACAGCCATTCTCCCAGCCTCTGGTGAACGTGGAGGAAGGAGAGAAGGAATAGCTGGGTCATGTTATCTGCCTCTGTACTTGTGTTTAATACAAGCATTTATTTCAGCAGGTATCAGAGTTCCCTTGAGCAGAGTCCCTCAAGGTGGCTGTATGGAAGGTAGTCCAGGAGGAATCATTCAGCAGTCAGATTTAGAGGTTGAAAGCTTCATCCTTAGAGAAGGACAGCTAGGGACCCTGGAATCTATTCCCCACAGGTAAAGGGAGGGAAAGCACAGGGCTGCTTAAAGGCAGGAATAACAATGCTGTGGGTGTAGCCCCTCTTGAGACCCTGTTGAAGAGGGTGGCAGAAAGAGTATAGTGATGCATCTCATTCCCAGGGCCTGATTCTCCTTGTGTCCATCCTATTTTGCAGGTATTTATATGTGTGCACTGGAAATGTTGTGTAAGTGTATATGTGTGTGTGTGAGTGGCACAAAGGGGATTTGGAACCAGCCTAATCAGAAAAGACAAGAACCCTTCTTTTTAAAGCAGGTTCAGTTCCTGAGCTATTTGCTTGTTTTTGGCAGAAAATCATAACCTATACTGATCCAGTGAGAGCTGATTCTGTGGGCTGGGTTGGTAGGGCCTGTACTTAATCCTAAAATAGTTTTTGTAGCTTCACAACCCCATGACAAGATTATTCCATAGTGCAAGCTTTCCAAATCGGAAGACAGAAAGACAGGCACTGTTCTTTGTTTTCCACCTGTAACAAATGTTTCAGAATTCAGATTTTCTCTGGGACTTAAGATAAATTCAGAGAATGCAAAACAACAAAAATTCGTGCCATTTTCCATATGTTATACAACTTGCATCCAGTTACATAAAAATAAACACTGCCAAAGAGATATTATGAGCTTCCTTCACTTTAGTGATCTGCAAGACTGAGCAGGAGCAGCAGCCCCATTTCACAACCCATCTGTTGACACTGTCCAGCATTTGTGCTATAGCACTACATTGTCAATGTGGCAAAAAGGCAGGTAGAAGAAGCTTTATTCCCACTTTATAGAGGAGGAAGCAGAGGCACAGAAAGCTTTTTGACTTGTCAAGCAAAAAGGGAAGGCAGCGATTCACTGGAGATAAAGATCAGTGAGGTTTTGGCCCCAGTTCCCTGCTAAAAACATTTCTGCCTTTTACCCCTGTTTCCCAGTTGGCTTTGTGCCTTGCTCACAGTCATGTCAGACTGCTCTGAATTGCTGGGGAGAACCCAGGTCTGGGCATCGTAAACCTCAGCCCATGTTTTCTGATTTGCAGTTTTCAACAGTGGCTAAAGATCACGAAAGATCAGCAAGGCTTGCTGGCAATATTCTAGATTTAAAATGGTGTGTTCTGACTCTGGAGTGAGCTCATATTTATTTTTAAAATATGTGCTGCCAGTAGAAGAAACCTGTGGTGGATGTCTCCTTGTTGGGTATGTCAGTTGTGCCAGGAATCCACACACCCTTTATCGTATTCCTGGCAGGGGTGGGACTTGCTGCTTCATTGGCACCTTTTGGTGAGGATATATTATTTGAACTCTATTTGTAAACCCTATTCAGTGGCCTGGTCCAGCTCCCCCCAGAACCTTGAACTCCCCAAAATACCATGAATGCTATGGAACATCAGTCTTTTTTAGAAGTGAGTGATGCTCAGGCTGCAGTTTCAGCAATTTCACTTTGCAGTTTCTCTCTAGGGAGCCAGGAGACCTCGTGAGGGTGATCTTGGGTAAGATCACTGCTGAGTGAGTGGAAGATCACCTGTGTTATCAGGCAGAGCCCTCTCGAAGAGTTACTGATTAGAGAGGACTATTGTGTCACCACAGTCCTCCTGAGCAGTCATGTTGCAATGAGCATCACTCATCTGGTTGCTTGTGAGCAACAGCTCGAACTGGAAGAGTCAAATGAGTGATGCTGTCCTGGAAAGACAGGGCAGTGAAGTTATCCCAGTTTTACACAGAGAAGGAAACTATTTAGCCAAGGTCACCCATCTGGAGTGGACTCAGTGTTATGCTCTCATGCCTTGCCAGCACCTGTGAGTCCCTGCTTCCTGAGTGCAGGGGTAGAGCTGCAAGTCAGCCAAAGGACCCTTCATCTGCTTGTCTCATTTTTAAAGGTGCTCACCTGGAAAGGACTTGGCCTGAAAGCTTATTAGAACAACTCCTGTTGGTTTCTTTCATGGGCTTTTTACAGCCAGTCCTACGCACTTGGGCTATATCCAAACCTCTTCTGATCTGCAGGGCTGTGAGGTGGGAGTGTGAGCGGGAACCAGGCTGGGAGCTGACTGTCTCCATCTGCTTCTGCTGCCTGAGAGGAGACTTTGATCCAGCTAGCGGACAGCAAGTCCCTGTGGGATGCCAAACAGATGCTCACCTTTACGGGGAGTGATGGTGCATCCTCCTCACTCTGCAAGTCAGGCCAGGTGGAATGTAGCCCAGCTAATGGTTCAAGTGGAACCCTGGTCTCCCATTTCAGACAGAAAAGCACCCTGAGCTCTGTGGGGCAAGGCTTTCTGCATTTCTGAGCCAGCATATTGATCTAGAAGATGTCAGTGCTGGGATGGCTGTGGCAGCTCACAGCTTCTGTCTGCATTTCTGGGATTCCAGCTCAGAGTGCTGGGAATCCTCCTGCTGCTGGGCTCTCCCTCTGGAAAACCCAGCACCCCAACACTGGCAGGCAGCAGGTCCGAAGCCCGCAAACAGAGGCTACTTTGTGGCAGTTGTGTAATTGATGGCGGGACTCGTTGCTACGGGCGCTGTGTGTGTCTGTGTAAGTGGGCTGTGAAAAGCGATGAGACATTCCTGATGGGGGTGGGGGTGGGAGAGGGAGTGGAGTCCGTTTGTCATTAGGAAAAGTGACTGCCTGAAAGCAGCTCCAGCAGAGGAGTTCTCTGATGCCTGCAACTTGGGGAGCATTCGGAGGGAGGGCAGTTTGACATCTGCACTGTTGCTTCTCCTTTTTTCCTGTGCTCTGCTGGTGGGCACCTCTTGTCTGAGCCTGTATGGATGCTCACACCCTGGGCTGTTCCAGTTGGTGGTATGGGCAGTGTTGGATTAGAAATACTTTAGAGGTGGTGATGATGGGAGAGAACATCCCATTTTTGAGTACTCAGTGTCTGCTACTTGACCCAGTGCCCACAGACTGATCTCTCGAGGGCCAGGCAGAGCCCCCAGGGGAGTGGGGATGGGGATCTACTCCCCAGACTCCACTGGTGGCCTTGAAAAGCTGTAGTAGCATCATAGCCAATGTTGTGGCTGTGTCTAAAGCCACATATTTATCTGTTTTGACTCTTAAGATCTCTGTTTTTAGAATATGTTCCAGGAGAGAGACTTTTTGGTAGATACCTCCTTGATTATGGAGAGCGTTTTGGGGGCAGAAGGCAAGTTGCAAATTGAGATGTCGTTCCCTGCTACTGCTCCTGGTCAGGCCTGTCATCCCACTGCAGAACCTGTATTCTCAGGCCATAACAATTTGGAGAAATGGGGCAGACGTGGAGACAGCTTAGTGGAACTCTATTAAAAGAACAGTCTTGCCAACAAGCCCCTCTTGTCCTGCTGCAAAGTATTACAGTAAGTGGCAAGTAGAGCATAAATACAAATGCACTTGTATATGGGGTTTTTGCAGTTCCTGTCAGACTATGTTTGGCAAGCCTCAGTGCCCACCTGTTTCTGCACCCTGCATGGAAGAAAGCCAAGCCTCAGGACAAAGCCAGGTAAGAGAACACACCTAATGCTCAGAGAAAGGAGCTCAGCCCTGTACACACTCTCCCCTGCAGCTCTATCACAGGAGATGGGAAATCTCCTATCGTATTTAATATGAAACGTGTTTGATCTAAACATACCTTTTGGTTTCCAGTTCAGAGCAAGCTGGGCATTCCCTGGGTAACATCCAGCAGATACTGGACGAGGAGAGGTGGTTTTGTTGTTTTTCTTTTTCCCACTTGAATTGTTTATCAGACCCCAATTTTATTAAATGTGTCACTGAAGTGGTGGCCAAAGGAACCTGTGCAGATCCAAAGTGTCATTTAAATGTGGAGCCATGGAGGGCTCTCCTGGCACTGTGGAATGATGGCTGCTTGAGGGCCTTCCCCTCTGTGGCGTTCTGCACAGTCTGATTCTGCTCTTTCAGACCTCTTAAAATGTTACATGTAATTTTCATTTCCAGGCCTGTGTTATTGTTGAGAAAAGGGGATTTTGCCCTGTTCTGAGATGGCTGATAGCACTATACAGGGCAATGTGATTATAGGGCAGGATAAGAGAAATTACGTGCATGCTGTGGATGCAGCCTGCATGCCTTCTGAGAGTGGTTTTAAGGCAGTAGAGAATAGAAGTTGGAAATTTGGTGCTTTCAGAGGGATGGGGGCACATCTCTGAATTAAATGTTTCCTAACCAGGACCCAAGACAGCCCTCTTTAAGCCTTACATTGAGCTACTTTTTGGCTCCACGTGTGCTGGTCTAACAATCAGCATCCATTGCTGTTTCCCTTGCAGTGTGAACTGCTGGACAAAACCTTTTTAAAAGAGATTATGAAAAGCAGGAGCCCATATCTGCTGGCCTCATTATGGGAAGTGGCTGCAGCTCTGAGGGCAGTAACAGAACCTCTTTTGAGCCTCTGAAAGCATCAATATAAAGATTTGTATCTTGGAGAGTGGGCTTTTTACCAGCCATAATGTAAGCCAGACGAGAAGGAAAGCTTTGGGCATTAATAATGAATGAGCCATTTCTAAGGTTTCCAGAGCAGGCAGTCTCTGTAGGTAGTTTTCATCTTGCTGTTCTGCATTCCTGCACTGATTTTGCAGTGCTGTCGAAACATGACACTCAGTGCAACGTGGGCTGGGGAGCAAGGCACTGAGTGATGCCTGCAGATGTCAAAGGGGACATCTTCAAATCCTTGTAATAATTGCTCAGTTCAGGAATTCAGAAGAGCAATTTTTGCCTATTTTAATGAGTGCTCTAGGAAAAGGAAGAGCTTGAATGGGTAAATGATTTTACAGCATTCTACAGACTTCCTGGGCACTTTGCTTCTTGCTGAATCAAATGGCTCTGGGCTTGTGGCAGAGATGTGCAGGTATTTGGTTCTTATGGCTGAAACACGGGAGTGCAGATGGACACTTCTTTTGTCCACACATGACTCAATTTGGTTTTTATAGGTCATACATACCATCAGAACCAAAATCAGGGTAAAACAAAAGCTAAAAAACCAAAAATTTAATTCATTTTGGAGACATTTCTTTCCCTTCCTGAGCAGAGCACCCTTGTTGAGGTGATCACTCCCTTTATTATTTCATCCTGGTCTTACCTTCTGTCAGTTACTGGCTTTTACAGGAGCCACTGCCTTGGGCAAAGGGAAGGGAATTGCTCTGCTCTGAATTACTGAGAGTTGGATTGTGCACTGGTTGTGCTTGTCACTGTTACACCATGTCCTGCACAGATGGATCACTCTACCTGAGCTTAGAGGGGAGCAAGGCCTTTGTCCCTCCGTGCAGAGAGCCCTCAGCACTGACATTCCCTCCCATCACACACCTTGTGCTGCTGCCTGGCTGCCCAAAGGAGCTCTCCCACCATAAGCAACTGTGCCAAAAATCATACGTAGTGGGCTTTTGATTCCGTCCTGTGTCTTTCAGGTCCTGGAGGATCCAGTTGATGACCCATTAAGCAGAGACATGTTCTGGGCAGCGTGCCTGCTCTTTGGATTCTCTGCCAGGGGACAGATGTGACCTGCCTGCAGAGACACTCCGGGTGGGCTGCGCTTCCCCAGGAAACACCCCATCTCTGCCTATTTTTTCCTCTTGTGTTTTTTTATAAATGAACAAAGAGTTTGACAAGGGGATGAATAAGAGTGAGGGAGAAGGATGGAGGCATTTTCAAATGGTTACAAAGTTTGGTTTACTTACAGTTTTATTAAGAATTTTGCAAAGGATAGAAGAAACATTGTGGACTGCAGGTTTTTACTGGAGCAGTCCGAAGCTGTAGTGTAGATGCTGAAATTACCAAGGCACTGATTCTGTGGCAGTGACATGGATTACCCATAGCGCTGGTCAGATCCGAGTCCTTCATTGCATCATGAAGGTAAATGAAGCTCCTCTACTTTAAAGGAGTGAAATTTAATTATATTATCTTACAGTGGATATTGGATAACTTTTTCTCAGGTCTGGGAAACAAGGTCTCAGCTCAGTGCTGGTAAAATACTGCTGTTTCTTATCCCTGCATTCCTGTTGAGCTGCAGGGTGTAACTTCTGGAGGGTTCCATGTTCCACAGATGACACAAACTGGAGCACGGCAGAATTTTCAGTGCTAAAGTCCTGGCAGGACAGGGGGAGGGAATATCATGGTTTTGGTGGTTAACACCAAGAAGTAGCAAGGCAAGCCCTTGGTGCAGGTTTAAAGATAATCCTGCAAGTCGTAGGGAGTGATCTTTTGGGTATTTTCCGTATTTTCCCCTTTGGGTATTTTTCGCAGTGTTGCTGTGGGGGTTTAAATTTGTATTGGAGAAGGCGTCATCTTTGCCAAACCTCCAGCCCGGAGGTACACGGAGGAGATGCTTCCCTTACCTTCTGTTACAAAGTTAGGAAATAAAGGTTGTCAATTACTGTTTCTTCAGGGTTCTTTTTTCAAGGTAAGGGTATTTAGTGATAAATGTCACAAGCAATTATGTATTAAAACCCAGCACCAGCTGCCCTGGGAACAATTGTGCATGCAGAGACCCTGATGCCTCCTTTATTTTGGTGGCTCTCACTCGGAATACCTATTTCTTGCTGTTAGGGGTTCTGGATTCGGAGCAGCGGTGCTTGGAATGGTCAGGCACTTGTTTATTGCCTTCAAAGGCGGGGCCGGGTTTGTACGGCCCTCGCAGCCCCCGGTGAGGGACGAGCCCGCCCCGCCCTCACAGCCCCGCGCCATCACCGCCCGCCCGCCTCCCCTCGGGGCCGTTCCCGCCGCCGGCCGCCGCCTCCCCATTGGTCCGCGGGCCGCCCGTGCCGCCTCGCCATTGGCCCGCGGGACCGTAGCAACAGCGACAGATATATCCTGCCGCGCCCTGATTGGCCGGCGCCTCCCGCCGAGCCATAGCAACAGCGGGGCGCGCGCGGGGGGCGCGCGCGGGGCGGGGGGGGCCGGGGCTGAGGGGCGGCGGCTGTGAGGGCACCGCCATCGCGGGCACCGCCACCGCGGGCACCGCCGTGAGGGCACGGGCACCGCGGGCACCGCCGTGATGGCACCGCCACCGCGGGCACCGCCGTGAGGGCACGGCCACGCCTCGTGAAAACCTGTTCTCCAGGCGTTGGCACTGTCGCTTCTGCGACCTGAGGTAGAAAAGAGGCAGGACACGGTCAGGGACGCGGCTGCACGCAGAGGCAGCGGGCCCATAGCAAAATTCATGCTAGATTCTTGATGGACTGTTGTCCGAGATCCCAAATAAGGTACTTTATTTTTCACCCCTGCTGGTATGACATGTCACTACGATTACTATGATTTACCTAGTCAGTGGTATGTGATGCATGTGGGTGATAACACTTCCATACTGTTGAAGATGTATTGGAGTAAAGAGGAATGATGGCTCTCTTAAAATGAGATGTATCTTCAATTCTTTTCAAATATTTAGTGCTGCTCCCTGTCAGGGAAAAGGATAAGATTAACATTATATGTATAGAAATTTTAGGTACCTATCATTCTAAATAGATTTTTTTTCTAATAACCCATGCTAGGCAATGCAGGTTCTTTGGGTTTGGATATAAATGGCCTTTGTTCTACCACCTTAAACATACCAGTGGCCTAAGGCCTTGGAAGTTTTTAAAATAGTTCAAGAATACCATTGTTTTGACTTTTTAGTTAAAAAGAAGACGCTCAATTCAGCAGAATTTCTCAGGAGTGCTACAACAACAAGTCTCTTCCAAACTTGAATCTGAAAAAGGATTTTCAACTAAAGCCAAATTAAAGCCTTTTCTCTCACACTTAATGAATTTCATTTCCAAATTTGGCACAGTTGTTCTCTAGAGGACAACCGAATTTTCTAGGTCATTTCCCAGGTGAAATAACTTACTAGTTTTCTGTAAATTTGTTAGACAATTCAAAGCTTAATATGTGAAATTGAGCAAATTAAAATTACTTCTCTTTATGATATGTAAAATCAAGTGGTTAAAGTACAGTGAGTTCTGGCCCACTATTGTCTCATGTCACCTGGATATTGAACCTGCACAAAACACTTTTGAGGACCTAATTGCATTTGGACAGGGATTTGCAAGCTGGTGGTCTCACAGGATTTGACCACGCTGAGTTACAGGCGAGCAGAGCTCTGAGGTGGGCTGTGCTTCCCCATCCCTGAGCCAGAACAGAGGGGCTGCCTGGCCATGCAGTGGAGGAAGAGAACAAGTGAATCTCTGCTGAATGCCGGTGCTGCTGGGTAGGGTTAGTCTTTGAAGGAGAGCCCAGTGGAGTTCTTTCCGTTGTGTTCACACTGGGGTAGCATTTGAATTGTTCAGTTCGTGCCTTACCTCGTTCTGGTTTTCTAGGTGTGATTTGCGTCCCTGTCGTGTTCTGCTTTCCCTGTCCTACCATTTGGAACAAGCTCTGGATGTGTTTATGCTGTTCTTCCTTGGAGCTGTACTTGGAAGCACACTGAGCACGTGGCTGACCTGCCCTGAGCTGAATGTGCAGTACCTGCTGTTGTCATTCCTCCTCCTCCACATGGCATGGCCTAGCAAAGGAAGGAGCTTGCCCTAGATACAAAAAAAAAGAAGCCATTTTTATCCTAAAATGCATATAAGGGCCCAAAGAACAGTGCCTATATGTGTTGATGGGTCACAGAAAGGGGATGGAAATCTAGGAGGACTTCCAGAAGTTCTGTTACTTGGCTGTCCCTGAGGCGAGGGGGACACTTTCCCAATAGTTGGGTATCCATGTTTTCCACACTGCTGCCAGAGGCAGCTTTTCTGTGGGCAGTTCAGCAGATAGCCCTAAGCCTGGCAAGGCCAGAGACTGAGCTGTTGCCTGGCAGTGGTTCTGTGTTGGAAGCGGGGTGTGCAAGTGGCCATGCAGAGGACCTGCATGGCAGCTGCCATGAAAAACTTCCCTGAACTAACCCCAGCATGCCATGAGCAGCAGCTTTCCCTGCCTGTAGTCCCACTGGCAGTTCTGCTGTCACAGTCACTGAATGGCTGTGTCTGTAGCCCACTCAGGGCAAATGCTGGGAGATAGAGCTTGAGGGCAGTGTTTCCAGGCAGTCTCCTGTTCTGGATCCCTGGCTCACCTCGCTTGGGGCCTCATTTTCAGAGGATACAAGCACTTACAGAGTGACTCAAGTAGGGCACCCAGAATAAGAGGCCACTTTTGAAAATGTTGGCAAAGGCATTCTGTTTTATCTCTGCACTTCATCGGTCTTATCCCCAAAGTCTTTCATGTTATGTTCTACAGTGAAAGGTCATTGTTTCAGATTAATCATTTTCAGGGGGACTTAATCCAGTTCTAAGTCAAACTAATCCACTTTGGTAAAGGTTAAAAAGCAGTAAAAATTCATTTGTTAAGACAGATCTGGGCTTATTTTTTTAAATGTGGCTGATGATGCTGAATCCTTAATTGTGTATGCCCAGCATGAGGTGTCTTCAGAGTGGTTCCAAAAATGATGGACATCTAAATTCTGATCTTATCTGTGGCCTGCAAATGCTCAGGACTTTTGGAAAAACCCTGGGATTTAGTGGGATTTTTTTTGGTGTGTGTTCATTTTTTTTTTTTTTTTTATTTTCAGTATTTGCTTAACAGAGGTTGGGGTTTTTTTTCTCTTACCTATAGAGCCTCTTTTCAAAATGGTCCTCTGGTGGCAGTTGCTGATAAGCAGGCATGTTTATGTTTTCCTGTTGAAGTTTGTGAATTCTGGTTACTTTCCCTTCGTTACATAAAGAGTAAAACAACATTCTTCTCTCAGGAGGACTAGGAAACTGTGGTGTGAAGCAGCTCCCGAGGGGTTAAATCTGCTTTCAATTAGCTACCGTGTCCTCACAACTTAAAGGAACCCCCCAGCTGAGCATGCTTGACAACCTCCCATGCATATCCCTGAATCATTCTGGCAAGGAAAAACTGCCATAATCTTTTATTCAGACATAGTGCTGCTTCCTCAGTGGACTCTGAAATGAGCAGGCGCTTGAAAATAGCCCATTTTGCCACAGAGTGCTGGGGATTTATCAACTCATGTCTGCACAGGATTTTGGACATGCAAAAGGCTACTGTGTGTGAATGCTGAATGGTATGAAAAATACTGCAGTGATCCCAAAAAGGCTTCTGTGTATAAGACCTGCCCTTTCCCATGAGGGAGCAAGAGCTTCACAGGTTTTGTACGAGTCCCTGACCTGTTTTAAGGGTCTTTCCCTTTTAGTGAATGGATACAGAGTGTACTTCCCCACAGTTCATGGCATGAACTCTGCTGCTGAGCAGCACTCTGGCAGCGTCAGCTTTCTCTCTTCATTCTAGGATTTACCTTTGAGTTATGACGGAGGTTCTGGGAGAGTGATTCAAGATTAATATGAAATTGAAATACGACATATAGACTATTTTCACACACACTGTGACAGCCTAGAGGGTTCTGTTGCTCATTAAACTGTGGTGTATGGTTTGGCTAGAAATATGTCACTGAAATTACAGTCCCTTGTGGTTTGGGAAAGAATCATCACACTTCAGCTACACCCACTGCTATCTCGTGCTCTGATCTTGTCGTTGGTGACAACACCTATCCTCCTGATGCACACTTATCTCACTGTACTGGGGAAATGTGCTGCCAGGATTCTAACAATAAAAATTACAGATAGTCCTAAGCCTGGGGAAGAATCTGTCCTTACAGCACTATCTGAGCATTGTGCCCTAAGTGCCAGTCACAAGTATTTCCGAGATCAGATGTTCGCAAACTCTTTGTCCCTCTTTCTCTACCGTGGTTGCCTTTACTTTGTTTGCTGTGATGTGGAAGCTGGTTAACCTCCCCCATCAGTGGGTGGTTTCTTCTGTTCTCTCTCTGTTTTTCAGTATCTTGTCCCCAAGACTTTCATCATTTAACAGTTCCCTAAATAAAACATTTCCTTGCTTCAGAAAAGAGAGGGAAGATCATCTGCTCCAGGGATCAAGAGGATGTTAGTGGCAGGGACTTTGTAGCACCACTGTTACAGTTCTATGAGTCTCAGGAAGAGTGCCACAAAATGTGTGTGCTCCCTCAGTGCTACCAGGACAACCAAAGGGGAGGCTTTCTGCCCTGGGGAAGGGCTGGGAATGGCCCAGGGTAGTTTCCTTGTCCTGCAGCCTCTTCACCGATGTCCCCACAGCTAAACGTCAGCAGCAGGGAGACACCCTCTGAGACTGCTGTGGTGTCCCCAGTGCCCCTGTGTGAGTGAGCAGTGAACTGGAATGGCATTTCAGAGGGAGCTATTTGTGGAACATGGGTGCTGTCCAATAATCAGATATGCCTGTGGAGCAGAGCCACTGCCTTAGGTCACAGTGCAATTTTCAGTGCCATAAGTTTCTCCATCTACAAATTCTTGCTGGGTGTGGTCACTGCCGACAACTCTCAGTCCTGCCTCATGAGAGCAGTATTCCTGAGCTTTGATGGGAATCACGGAGCTCTGTAATGTCATGTGTACTGCCTGGCGTCTGAGCTCGGCAGGGGAGCCACGGGCAGGCACTGCTGGCACCCCATGCAGCACTCTGCTAAAAAGGCCTGCTGATTTTGCCATTTCCTTTCCATTTTTGTTTTTAAGACATTGTAATTCATCTTATAAATATTGTAGCAGCTTATAAAACTCATTCCATGAGCTCTAATTTGTTTTTTGTACCTTGTAGATTTGTGGAGCCACTATTACGGATGAAGATCCACAGCAGTAGGCACTGTACACGCAGGAGAATATAGGTACTCTCCCAAAGCTTGTATGTGAAATGCAATCTCTTCACTTTCTTTAGGTTACAGTCACACTGTGGAAATGCTGCACACAAGGTTGTGTTATTTTAGCATTTTTCCTTGCAACTGTTGAATTTAGACATGTATCTGGTTTTAGAGCAATGAGGTTACACATTACCTCGTGGATTCAAGGTGAAGAATTTTGGAGATGCTTTAGGCTGAGAAATAGTTTTTACACAAAAGCCTCAATTAAGGAAACTGAAAGCATTTAATGATAATATTTTGTGAATGTGTAGATATATCCACATATATTTGGCAGATTAATGCAGATTGGTTCAGTGGGTGAATAACTGGTTTTAAAAATACTTTGTAATCCATTTCCCTTGGGAGTCTGAAGCTGCTGTACGAGACTAGAAAGCTTCTGGTAAACCCTACACATTTTCAGAGCTGCTGGAACGCTTTGCAGACTGAGTAATCTCTACTGAGAAGTTATTACAACTGCAAAGGTTCCCAGCTGGAGAATGGAGGATTGGCCCATCTCTCAATGTTCTTGCCTAAGTGTCAGATACATTAGAATCTCTGTTTTTTACATTGAATCATACCTTTTCAAGATCACATCCTTGCTGTCCACAGCTAAAAGTTTATTCTTAGGTAAAATCAATACAGGTTTTGCAATAACGATGATAATGAATTAGAGTGATACTTAGGATCTGTTCTGTTAGAACGCTGTTTCTCTTAGGAACAGTGAAATTAGAATCCCGTTAGGAAAAAGCACCTTTGGCTTGCTGGGATGCACACACAGTGATGTGGTGTGTGCTTCACACTGCTGCAAAGGGCTGTTTCCAGAATGTTCTGGCAATCAGTTTATAACTTGCTGGGTGTAATTCTTATGTTTTGTGTTTTATTACTCTTTATTCTTATTTGTTGTAATATTTATTTATGTCCTTTAAAAAAATCAGCAGTATTCATCTAGTCCCTTTCAGAACTGTAGCATTTATTTTAAATGGTATTAGGGCTTAATGCACAAAAGCCAGCAGCATTAGAGTTAAGTCCAAAACTTTTGGCTGACACGAGGGACTGGATTTACTCATTTGCAACAGTGCAAGAGCACTGAGGGTAGGGGAGAGCAGAGGGATGAGTGAGAGCAGCTTTGTCCCTGCCCCCCGGCTGTGCTAATGGACCTGCTTTCCTTGTCTTTTGGGGTGAGGACAGATGTGAGCTCAGGCTGCTACAGGTGCTCTGGGCAGCGGCTCTGGTGCAGAACTGAGCAGATCCCTCACTCCGCGGTACCGCAGCTCCCCGTACGCGCGGCGGTGCAGGGAGGCTTAAACGCTGGCCCTGGGTTCAGTAGGGAAAGTTAATCCACGATTTGTTCTAAGGAGTAATGTGGCTGCCGGTGTTTCTGGACACCACCAGCAGCTGTGCCGTTTATGCGAGGTGCCTCCTTTGAGAAGATTTTTATGTTGGGCTGATACTGTATCAATTTATGTAAGAGGAGCCCGACTATTACACATTAAAATACGTAGTAAAATTGAATTTAGCAGCATCTCTTAGGCAAGTTAGCAGAATTGCTCCGTGGTACCACCCCCACAACTGGGGCTGTTTCAAGGCAGCTGGGACGCGAGATACACTTATTTCCCCGGGATGAGGCACAACCGTGTCACTGCTGCAGGACAAGGCTGGCGCGGGCCGGCCGTGGCCGCACAAAGCAGCCATGGCGCTGGGCAGGGGCGCACACGTGAGAGCGGAGCGCGGTCCCAGCAGCGGCCCCGCGGGCCGGGCGGCAGCGCCCGTGCCGGAGGCGGTGCGGGGGGTGTGTGCGTGCCCCAGCCCGTGTGCCGGGGCCGTCCCGCCCGGGCCGGTCCCGCAGTGCCCGCGCCCCCCGCCCGCCGCCACCTTTGCAGCAGGAAAATGCAGCACTCGCAGCGCGCACGCGCGTCCCGCGGCCGGCGCCCCGCGATGGCTATTTATAGCAAGTGACGTCACCTAGAAATAGAGCGCGGGGGAGCGGCGCCCCCTCCCCTCCCCTGCAGCAGCCGCGGCTCCGCCCCCTCGTTGCCTTCCCGGCGCGCAGGCGCGGGCGGCGGCAGCAGCGCGAGGCTCCGAGCAGCGCACGCCGAGCGCGGTCCGGGAGCGCGGCCGGCGGCGAGGGCGGCACAGCCCGGCACGGCACAGCCCGGCACAGCACAGCCCGGCACGGCACAGCCCGGCACGGCACAGCCCAGCACAGCCCGGCACAGCACAGCCCCGACAGCCGCTCCGCTGCGGTCCCTGCGCCCGCCACCCGCGCGCTTCCAGCCGCACAGCCCGACCCCCTTCCGCTGTCTCTGAGGGGCGCGCAGAGCCCAGCCCGGCAGCCACCACGGAAGCGGCCATGGGGGACCGAGAGCAGCTGCTGCAGCGAGCCCGCCTGGCCGAGCAGGCGGAGAGATACGATGACATGGCCTCGGCCATGAAGTCGGTGAGTGGGGCCGGTAGCGTGGCGGCCGCGCGGCGTACTCGGGGAGGAGTGTGTAGGGGGGTAGTGGCGGGGGAGGGAGGGAAAGGAAGTGCGGGCTGGACCGAGGCGGGGTCGGGTCCGGGAGGATGCGAGCCGCCAGGTCCCACCCGTCGTAGTGAAGAAAGGAGGGCGGGAGCAGGAGCCAGACCGTCCCGCCGGGACACCTCGCCGCCGTGTGGGGCGGTGCCCGGTACTACCTGCCTTCGGCAGAGAAGAGACAAAGAGTAGCCGGTCCAAACCGGACTTAGATCCCCCTTTTAAAATCTGTTTCCTTCCCCCCTCGTTCCCTCCATTCTCTCGTACGGGCGGTCTCGCAGCCGTCCCGCTCCCCGGCTGTCCCTGCCCCCGGGGTGTGGCTGTCCCCATGCCCTCCTCTCCCTCCCCACCGCGCCAATCGGGCTCGCGGTGCAGCCGTTTGAATGGCGCCCGCCCCTGCGAGCGGCGGGAACGCCGTGCCTTCCTTCTCTGACCTGCTCCAGAGGGGGCCCGTCCTCGCCCACCCCCTTTCCCCTGCTGGGGTGGTGGGTTTGACCTTGGGGTGCGTCTCCCCCTCTGGGCACACCCAGCGCTTGGAGGGTGCTGGGATGGGTGGGATGGGCGCTGCCGCGGGGGCTGTCTGGGGACACAGCACACGAAGAGGAGCCCCTTCCTTTTCTAGATGTTTCTTTTGCCTCGTAATAAAAAACACAGATAGAGGCCTCACCCACAAACATCAGCGCTCTGACTCAAAGATAGTACCCGCATCTGGGTGTGAAAGCTCCCCCGTGCTCCAAGAGCGTGTCCCAAGCTTTAACGTTGCCTTTTTGCCTCTTCTTTGTAGGGTAACAGTTTCTCAGTGCGTTCCATACCCTGTTGAATATTGACATGTGTTTAAACAATAAGTTATATTTGCAACTCGCCTCCTTTCAGAACCAAGTGATGAAAATTATTTGTACTGACCTGCCTGTACTGATGCATAATAAAATTGCAGAATGATCAAACTTACTATGTCTAGTCCCTTTTTTGAAAGCAAAGTATTCACACGAACTGAATTTCATGGGTTATGTTAACGCCAGTGAATGCTTAGCAATGTCTTTGCTGTATCAGATTACAGTTGTTTTGTTCTTGCTGACCTGTCCTTTGTGAACACCAAAAGCCCCAAGAGGAGCTGTTTCACTTGAGAGTGCTGCTGTTCAAAGGCACGAGATGATTTTAATTTGAAGGAGCAGCTTCGAATGGAGCCCACATTTTTGTTGTAAGAATGTGTATGTCACCTCCATTAAATGAGGGCAGTAAAACGACACTTAGTTTGCTGCTCTTGTTCACTTTTGCTGTTATGTTGTAATAAATACTACAACCAGTCCATTTCTAAAGCAGTGATACGTCTGAGTATCTCAATACCAGAGGCACTAGATGTTAAAGTAAGCTGTATTTTAATTACATTGCTAGAATTTATGATACACGTAATGTAGTAGTAACAGCTCTGTTTATCTCATACTTTTCACTTGGTAATTCTAAAAAATGAAACAGGAACCACTAAAATCTGCTCTAGAAGACTATTTGTAGCTGTAGTAAGTAGAGAGCTTTTTGTTTCCCCAGGTACTGCTGAACTACAGTTCATGTCTGGCACTCTGGGCATGTGTGAAACCATCAGAATACAGCTGCTGTGCTTCAGGAATATGTCAATAAAGGACTTATAACTAGTCTTCATGGCCAGTTGTCTTTAAACTGTCCCAGTTACTGTGCAAATTTTCATTCAGCTGGAGTCACAGTATTCTCTGTAATGCCACTGCTGCTCTCAAACAAGTTGTGTGGTGCTGAGCTTCTGTCGCTGGGAGCTGTCTTGAAACATGTTATAGACACTTCTGAAATACAAAAAGTGAATCTGAATTTTAAAGGCAACAGTCCCCTTACTTTGAGGTGTTCATACACTGTTGCATGTCAGTAGTGCAGATCTGTTGGTTATTGGGCTTTCACAGGTGTTCCCTCCAACATGGCAATTTCCAGAACTCCTCAGTGCTTGGAGTTATTTTGTAGGTCTGAGCATAAGCTCCTGTGAAGTGCCCTGGGGACTCTCTGTCCTCACACAGCTCATACTTCTCCTTCAGTGGTTGTAAGTGAGAGATAATTAAAGGGGCTTTTCGTCCCTATAGAACAATATTCAAATAATCTTGCAATCCAGAGAGGTTAGACTTCCTCCAGCAGGAAGGAAATGGGTACTCCAACTCGGATATCTATTCTCGGTGCAGGATATCTTGATTTGAAAAGTGTCTATTAAATGTTTATTTAAATCTCTGAATGTAACATATCTTATACTTTTAGAAGGTGATGTATGAAAGTAGTGTGCTTTCAGTGTGCATTGAGAGCTAAACAATTAATTTCAGTTTTACATACGTGTTACCACACTTTTACAATAGACAGTACAGCCAACAGCCTGATAGAAACAATAAGTAAAAAAACCGTTTTAGTGACAACGTATTTGCCTGATCTTTGAGACTGCCTCTGAAGAAAAATATTGTGACAAGGCTGCCATTTCATCTGTCAGTATAAACCTGGAGGAACATTTCTTTTTCAGTCTCATTAATTCCTTATTTTAAAAAAAAAAAGCCAGACCAAGTAGAAGTGGTAGCTTAAAAAAGGAATTTACTGGCTGATAAAAATTTTTGTTGCTGTTAAACTTATTTTTCTTGGAAGAATCCTGGTATTTTGGTTGTAGACAGGAGAGTAAAATGAAACAGTTTGCTGTTACAAATTAATTAGTTTAATTTACTTTTCCCAAGCCAAAACTATTTTACAGTCATATGTAAATGTGCCTCCGCTAAATGGCATTCTTCCAAGGGGTGTGGTATTCCCATTGCATTAAATGCTGCTCCAGGATTCCAGCTATTTCAAATAAACATTTCATGGTAGGTACGGAATTGCTTCTCAACATGCTGGAGAAAGGTGCTTTTGGTGTGAGTGTGAGAGGTTCTCAGTTGATGCAAGAAATGCTCCAGCATCCTGAAAATACAGAGTTGAATTTAAACCTCTGGGTGTAGATAATTCCAGCAGTAACGAAACATTTTAGCTGTATAAACCCTTAGTATTCCAGACAGTATTAATCCTAATATGTAGTGCTTAGCACCTCTGTTGATTTTTGTTGCTTTTCTGGTACAGCTACATAGTGGGTAAAAAGCCATTTACTCTTCAAAATTGATAAGGTGAATCTGAGTTCCGGGAGATGCAGCTTTAAAATTAGTTGTGTGTGAAATAATACACAACGTGAAATAAATTCTGTATGTTTAGTACAAATCACTGAGTGTCTGGTTTGGGGTTAATGAAGTGTGTGTGTGCAGGAGAGGGGACCAAGATTCCTTTAATGTAAGCAGTGTCCTCCCCTGCTGGGAGATGCTTCCTCCCCGTGGTTCTGTACAGTAAATGGAGCTCTAGAGCTGCTTCTTGGTGCAAGACACTGAAGTCACATGGTGCAAGAAACTGGTCTGGTTTAAATTCATTACTCCGGTTTCTGTTTGTTCCAAAATTATGGGCTGTGTAACGTTGTATCAAGAGAGTTTTAATAATTAAGCCTGACTTTCTGCTGGCTCAGGTACAGTCATTTTTGCAGCAGCTTGCTCAGAACTGGCTCAGGCTGTGACTGACAAAACAAGTGTAACCACAGTCAGCTGCCCCGGGTCAGGCTCTGCTGGGCAGTCCCACAGTGCACTGGGGATCACCTGTGGAACGTTCCCGTGGCTCTGTTTTCCACGTGGAAGTGGCTCAGTTTGGTGGGATCACACACAAAGTCATTTCTGGGCTCCCACAGTACTGACACTCCTTAGCATGTGGGGGTAGGGATTCCAGGGTTGTAGTCAGGATTCCTTTCATACTCTCCCAGTTTTTTTGTCACTAAGCTGCAAAGGAACTGTTCATTTCTTTACTAGAGTAGATGATACAGGTGAGTCATAGCAGAGAGTGCTGAGGGAGGGACTGCTGGGGGAATATTGATTGGGAGGAAGGTTATTAAGATGTCATTAGAGTTGATTCCTGTGCAGTTCAGCCCCTGTCGATTGTCTCTAATTGCATTAGGACGAGCAGAGCGGTGTCTTTTGGGAGTTCAGGTTCCTGAGCTGTGGGGAAAAGGCATTTTGGAGATAAAGCTAATTAACTTATATTTTAAGAACCAAACTAAATTGGAAAGTAATCTCTTTCTTACTCTAACAGTTACAATTCATAAAGTATTTTTCTAGATCTGGAAATGTTCACATTTTTGGGTGGTTCACTGGCTATACCAGCAGGCTCAAAATAGTATAAATATTTGTGACTTGATTTTTTGTAGTATGTAAGTATTTGGTTGAGAACACTCTGGTGCCTGTCAAGCAGTGTAAATATGCACATTTTTAAAGAAATAAGTAATTATTTTAGCAGTGTCTGAGCAAGGACAAGTTTACTTTCACACCAAAGTACATATCCTTAGAATTCTAGTGACTGCTTTTAAGGCACTATGCTTAAAGTAGGGGAGTTTTTCATCCTAATTCCTTTGACTTTAATTTCATGTTTATAAATTTGAAAAAGTAGAAGAGTTTCGAGTGACTGTAAGTATGATAGATTTTATTCCCTGCATTAACACAGCAAGTGAAATAGGCCTAAATAGACAGTATTAGAAGTGTTATCCTTTTATCTCAGCTTTTTGTAGTAGCAGTTTGGAGTTGATCGTGTTTTCTTCCCTGATTTCCTGTTCATTTCTATCCAGTTTCTTTCATGTCCTATTGCTGGAATTTGTCTGGAGCCACCAGTTAGCAGAAAGCAGGATAACTTTCGTATGACACCGATAATTGCTCACTAAGTGTCTCAAAGTTACTATGAAACACTAATTCCTTTGTACTGTGCAGAGCTGATGGACTGCAGCGCTTCCACCTCTGCTGCCGAGTGAGAGAGCAGCAGGGGAAAGAAATGCAAGAATTGCACCAGTTGCCAGTGTGGGTGCTGTGTTCCAGACTCATGTAGCTGGTGTTCTAGGTACAGTTCAATACATCACTATGTGTGTAGTCTCTCTAATTATTGCAGGCTTCCCAAAAAACCCGAGCCCTCCTCTGTTAGTGCTTCTCCGTTGCACAAGCCCGACTCCCTTTTATTCAGTGAATGTTCTTTGCTTCAAAATACCCCTTCTATCACATCACAACTGTGGGGGTTTCACTCTTGACTGCAGAAGTGGGTTTAAACTTTCAATATTGCAAAATTACTCCTGTCTAGAAGGAATTTTGGGATCTGGAAGAAATTTTGAATCTTGCACTTCACGATGAAAGTGTTTCAGGAAGTTTGCACGCTATTCTCTTAAGGCAAACCCTTTAAATTTGCTCTTTGTCTGTGTTGACAGGTAACTGAGCTGAATGAGCCCCTCTCAAATGAGGATAGAAACCTGCTGTCTGTAGCCTACAAGAACGTAGTCGGAGCCAGACGATCTTCCTGGCGTGTCATCAGCAGCATAGAGCAGAAGACCATGGCAGATGGGAATGAGAAGAAGCTGGAGAAGGTTAAAGCCTATAGGGAGAAGATAGAAAAGGAGCTCGAGACAGTCTGCAATGATGTTTTGGCTCTCCTAGATAAATACTTGATCAAGAACTGCAATGACTTCCAGTATGAGAGCAAGGTGTTTTACCTGAAAATGAAAGGGGATTACTACCGCTATTTGGCAGAAGTTGCTGCTGGAGAGAAGAAGAACAGTGTCGTGGAAGCCTCAGAAGCTGCCTACAAAGAGGCTTTTGAAATCAGCAAAGAGCACATGCAGCCCACTCACCCAATCAGGCTGGGGCTGGCACTCAACTTCTCCGTGTTCTACTATGAAATCCAGAATGCCCCTGAGCAGGCCTGCCTTTTAGCCAAACAAGCCTTTGATGATGCCATAGCAGAGCTGGACACACTAAATGAGGATTCCTACAAGGACTCCACTCTCATCATGCAGTTACTTCGAGATAACCTCACTCTCTGGACGAGTGACCAGCAAGATGAAGAAGCAGGAGAGGGCAATAATTAAAAAGCTTTCCTCTGATCCCTCTTTCATCCACTTGGCCATCCCCATCATCACCAATATTTCCCTGCCACAGTCACACTAAATATCTAGTGCTAAGCATATCTGTATTGTACAGCTGTTCAGATCTGCTGTCCACTTTATCAAGAAGCAGTTTCAGATGAGTCTTCATGGGCATTGATGGATTGATTGGTTTGTTGGCCCTATTTATCTTAGTTGCACTTGAGCAGTCCAGAAAGAGGCATTTTTAGTTTGCCTGCTGATGGGAAAATATGTGAAAGAAAAATGGAAGGTGGTTGAAGATAGCTAGATTCCAGTTAAATTCTTTCCATTTGAAAGGAGCTGACAGTTCTGTTAAGCAGTACATTTTGTGCATGCAAAATTAGCCACCCCAAATTTTTTTCAGTCAATGAAAACAGTTAAGCTGATGTGAAATGACAGCTCTGTTCATCAGTTTACAATAAACTGTTTGAAATGTGAGATTTCAGTAGCAATTTGGGTTTTTTTGCCTCTAACTTATGTGCACAGTTTCTTTTAATGCAGTGCATCTACCTAAGAGTTTTGATACTTGTAACCTTTTGCAGTTGTTTTGAAAAACCATAAATTTATTTTTTGTAAACTCTTTGGCTGTTTAGTTGTCTGTGTATTCTGACAACTCTATGTCAATATTTGCCCATGTTAAGATGGATGACTGAGATGCCAGACTTCTAAATTAAATGTTTTGGAATTAAGTGAATAAAATAAAATGCTGCTTCAGGGATGTTATCTCTATATGAGCTGTCCTGTCGTTTGTTCAGAGTGGAGACAGAGTTACCCAACACTTCACTGATGGGTTAAAACATATTTAATCAAAAGCTGAGTGAGAAGTTGACACCTGCTAAACAAACACAACACAAACAGTACGATGAAAGAAGAAAAAACCAAACCCACAGAACTCACAGGCACCCACAGTGTAGAAATGGAGCTTCCAAAGGAGGTGTATTTAGTTGTTTGCTCACTTGAGGAGTCGTAATGCAGTTCCACTGAGGAGCTGAAAAGTTGTAAAGCACATGACTTATATCAATGTAGAGACTTGGGTTTGCTTCTGTCCACTGTAACCTCTAAACTTTCTTTGAAGTGCAGCCACCAAATCAGCTTTACTTGTGAAAATCCCAGTAATTATTCCATATTTACAGAAGCAATACTTGTTTCTAGAGACTGCCTTTCTGTTTTTAGCTAGCTTTAGTCCACAAACTTACCTGTTGTTTTTGCTTTCTCCCAGCAGTTAGTGCACATGTACATTTATTGGTGCTGTACATGCTTCTGGAGTGGTATGTCCCAGTAGCAGGAAAAGTTAGCTGTGTCTAGACTGCCACTGGCACCTGAGATAGCTCAAAGTCATGTAAGTTCTCATTTATCAGAATCTGTTTTTTCTTTGATTTGTGCAGTAGTTGTTACTGGTTTGATTTACCCACTGCAGGTACTTACACATTTTACAAGCAGCACATTGGTTGTTTTTATATCTGGAGGCTTAGAATTTTTAATAGTAGATTTGTATGTATTTATATATTCTATCATCTTTTAGATAATTCTAGCTTTATATCAGTAAAGTTGGCAACAAATGAAAGCCTAATGCACCATCTGAAAAAGATAAAAATACAGATCCTTACCTCCTTACTTGCCCCAGTGGAGCCAAGGTGAAACTTGGCCCTACCTGCCTTTTCACCTTGAAACACTCTGAATGGTTAATAGTTAATGGCAATTAGTAGGCTTGTTTTCCTGTTTGTAGAAGGATCTGTCTTTTTGTTACCTTTTTTATTTACCTTTTTGCTAATTGAAAAGCTGAGGAGTCCTTTCTCATTGTAGTTACTGTCTTGTGCAGATCCTTTGTCACAAAACTAGGGATAAACCCCCACAAGAGAGTCAGCAGGTGTCTGACAGCCTTGGACCAGGATGCTGCAGGTTGGCTGTTGCCCTGGTGCATGGGATCCAAAGGGGTTGTGCAGAATGATGCAGTGTAGCAGTGTGTTAGATTTTCAGTGGGAGAGCAGGCACTTCTCCCATGTTTTCCAGCTGTCAGTGAATGAGCCAATGACACAGAGTTTTTGTGGTTGTGTTTTGGTGTCAGTAGAGAATGTTCTGTGGAGCAAGAAAGAAAAAGTGCTCTGGTGCAATCCACTGGAGTTTCCACTTTGGGAGCTTTTCCATATTCTGGGCCCTGGCATTGCTAAATGCTTTTTTGTAATCCCAATCATAGCAACGATCTGGAGGAAGCAGAAGAACAGCACATGTTGTTTATTCCAATATTCTTCAGTGGACTATAGGATTCAGATATTTTGGAACAGGTACTTCTCTTAGATGACACCCAAGTCATGTTGTCTGTCTCTCACTCTCTAAAATATATAAAATGCTAGGCTATGCCCAGTTTACTGTTTGCCAACTCCAGATATAGTCACCAAAAGTGCTTAGTTGAAGTTCACAACATTTTTTGAAGCAGAACTAATTCCAATGGAAGGACTTAAAATGAGTAATTTTCCCTGCTCCCTGATGGGAGCCTTAATTATGTTGCCTTAATTTGGGCATAAAAGGATGCTTGTTAATCTTGACATGGTGAGAGTTATTTATGTAAAGGTCCATCTGAGCATTACTTTTGCCCAGAACTATCCTGTTTGTGTCTTTCGCAGGCAGTCTTTGTTGGAAGGTTGTGTCACCCTGAGGGTGTTGATATGTCTCTGCATAACCCCTTACATTTTTAGCAGCCTGAGAGCTGCTAAGTGTAAAGCAGCATTTTCTGTGACCCTGTATGAGCTTGAAAGCTGAGGGATAGTCAGACCTTAAATTAATAGTGTGGTCTCTGTAGGGACAGATACTTTAGTGCATGTCCTAATCTGCTCAAATATGTTCCAGCTTTGTGGAAGTGGATTTGTTCATCCCTCAGAGTAGGAACACATCCACACCCAGTTGAACCCACTAGAATGGCATGTGCCAATGCTCTGGAACACTCAGATGTCCTGGACTCTCTGTAGTGAGAGGCTGTGGTGCAACATAAATGATAGCACTGGGAATGTGCAGGTTTTGGGGATGCAGAAACCTGAGTGATGAGACTGTATCTCCATGGATAGTACATATCAAAGGACCACATCCTTACTGTGGTAAGTAACCATTTACTCGGTTAACTACCTTAGTCTCACTGTGGGTTTGAAAATAGTTTTTCCCAATCTGCCTTTCCTTTGCACGGAGCTTCTGCTGGTGGTTTTCCACCCTTAATACTCGTCCTTGTGATCTGCATCTGCAAGCTGGATGAACTGACTTGCAGAGCCAAATCTGTGCCCAAAGAAGCATGAGCATACTCCCTGACCTACTCCCAGGGCCTCTTCCAGCAGCTGCAGGAGGCTGCTGTATAATAATCTAGAAAAGAAATTCTGGGAGTACACTTCAAGGTAAAGGAAATGAAAAGCCTGGCTGTATTTTAAATTGTGAGAATGACTTAATGAAAGAAGGCTGAAAACTGATGTCACTATACATTATCGAATACTTTCTGGGACCAGCTGGAAATCCTTCAACAAACCAGTTTGAGTTTAAGGACAGGGAGAAAACAGGAAAAAATATTTCAGTGCTTTGGATCTTTGTTTCTTAATTCTATCCACACCACATGTTTGAATTAATTTAACATAACTGATCAAGAAAAATTGGCTAAAACACTGCAACAACACGAAAATCCTTGTTGGATACATCTTAGATTCACTGAAGCACCTCCTTGAAATCAGTGGCAGATTTTGAAGAGTGTGAAGTTGATTATACACATAATTGACAGAGGATGTTTAGATCTTGTTCTGAACAAGCCTAAAGTACTTGAAGTTCCATAGATGCAGATGGTTTAGTGTCTGAGCCTTAATGATTTCTGAGATAAATGAAGATGTTCCAAACACTGAGGTCAGGCCAGGCAGGATTTTAATTAGTGTCAGAAATAGAGCCATCTATGAGAAATGAAGTAAGCCAGGCTTCCAGCTACCCTCACCTGCTTGTCTCCAGCGAGCAAGTACTTTGTGGACACCATTCCCTTCCCAGACTGGTCCCAGGTAACTGTTCTCCAGTTATTTTCATGTATGTAAGAAAATAATCTGTAGTTGTGATTATTCATGCTCCTCATCTGACTTTTATGCTTGTGTCTATATAATATGAACACAATAGATAACTAAAATATTTCCAAAAATATTGCAGGAGGCAGGAAACCTGAAGAGCTAAGGGAGTTTGTCTTCTGTGTGTGAAAAAGGAAGATTAAGCACTTGAGTATAGCAAAGCACCTTCAAAAAAGAGGTATTTCAGATAAGAATGTTTTAGAAGCAGGTAAGACAAGCTTAAGGAAGTAAGATAAATTTAAAAGTGAGGTTTCCCCAGAAAACCTTTGAAAACCATTTTTAAATCTAATTCTGTATTTTGTTCTATTGAGTAACGTGAAACAGGAATAACAAGGAATGTCTCCTGTTTCAAGGCTATTGATTACAAATTGATTTCAAGGTGCCACAGCATAAAATAATTCCATCAGGCAGTTATGCAGAGTAATTTGTCAGCTCTAAAATGAAAGGAATATTTAGTAGTTTAATTAGATGCTTAAATATCTTCTAGAAATAAGAAAGCTGAATGCTGAAAGCAATACAAGTACCACACAGCACAGTTGTTACAACACATTTCATTTCGAGAAAACCAGTGCATTCTGTCTCTCTGCCATGATAAGGGCAATCAAGTGAGAAAATACTTCATAGCAGTCCTTTGCTGGGATTAAGGTACAGTTTTGAAATTACAAATATACTGTAAGGCACTCTGTCCCAAAGCAGTTAGAGCCTGGGAAATGAAGGTGCATTGCTTGTATATTAAAGTATATATAGTAGATGTGCTTTTTGATGATGTGTTTTGTTTCTTTTCCCAAGTTACTCCCCATTTGGGTTATATGCTAACATTTCTTTATTATGTCATGGCTATCTTTGAGCACTGAGAAGATTCTATGGGACAGAAGCTGTATGGTTCAGTTGAGAAAAGAGATGTGGAATGAAAGGAGCCAAAGATTGAGAGAAACAGGTGGGAATTTTAGGAACAAAATTGCAGGAAAAATATTCTGATTTTTCACTGTTCTTGTAGTGCAGATTCTCAATCCTGGGGATTGAGACCATGAAAGTCACAAAGCAATACCTTCCTCTAAAATTGTAGGATAAGTGGATATCAGTCCTTTTTGGCTGTTGTCATCAAGATGCTTTTTTATCCCTGGAATTTGGTTTTCTGCAGTTGTGAACTGCAGGCAGTGAAGACTGAGTGTCTGTGACTTTCCATGTATTGCAGCTGCAAGTACTTTTTTCATTTTGTCACTAATCACAGGGTTAAAAATGTCTGTTAGAACTCTTCCCTACACACCAATTCTGATTTATTATGGCATAAATATAAATGTAGTAATATACTTATCATATATATATCTTTCAAGTATACACATTCCTTTTTTCTGAATCCTCAGTGTTAGATGTTGTTTTATATTTAGTCTAAATGATTTTAACTAATGAGTATGAACCAATTTGGTCTGTCCCAACTCAAACACTGTAGCCAGATGAATTATTTTCATTCAGTTGGCTGTTTGCAAAGCCCAGAGTGCATTAAGGCAAAGCACTGCGAGTACTCCAGCAGGGAATACCTTTTGATGGAGGTGATATTTAGGAACTCATTTATGTACAGTTATGTATTTAAATTAATATGAGCTATTTTCACATAATTTGATAATGTGATAAATTCCATTTTAGGATTTAAACCATTAGTAGCTGAACTCTCCCATCTCTGAAGAATGATCTGGTTTAACATGTCTGAGGGAAGAAACAGATCAAGTCCTTATAACTTCCAGTAATGCCGTGCCAGTTATAAATATTAACTATAACAATTGCTTATTACAAGTTATAATAAATATAAATAGTATTAAAAATATAAGCCAATTATATTTACAGTAATTTTGTATAAAATCTGTGGCATTTGGAGAACTGCATCCTTGTTTGAATATCAGAGGGATGACCTTTACTCAGGGTTTTCTCAAGCAGAGGCTCCTGAAAGAGCAGGGATGGCAGCACAGCGTTGGTTCCTTTCCCAGGCACGTAAGGCACACACTGGAAGGAAGCAGGAATTGTAGGGGGTTGGCAGGAGAAGCCTTTTTTAACAGCCTTTCTGAGTGTTGTTGTGCCCTGAGCAGCACAAAAGAACATCTGACTTGCAGAGGGCAGGGACAGTGGATGTGTGTGGGAACAGGGATTGAGTAACTGGCTTCCCCGCCGGGTGGAACGGAGCATGTTCTCCGCAGTGAGCAGCTTGTGCTTGTCCCATGTTTGCTTTGTTCTGTAGCACAGAAAGAAGCCACATCCCAGGTGGGATTTTTTACTGAGGTACAGCCCCAGTTACTCCAGTGACACACCTGCCTGAGAATTTGGGATGCTGGGGCTTTAGAGCCTCAGCAGAGCTGGTGGCTTTTCGGAGGGAGCTGTGGAGGTGTGTGCCCAGGGCCGGCACAGCCCCGCAGCCGGGCCCCAGCTGGAGTGCCTTCCTGTCTGCATGGCAGCCAGAGCCATCCTGGAGCACTCCTGGAGCAATCCTGCCACTGCTTCCCACATCCAGAGCAGGGGGCACGAGGCCAAGGCCGCCTTTGGCAGGAGGTGGCCCAGGTCTCTCCAGGTGTTTGTTGCTGGCCATCCACGGGGTCAGGGTGTTTCTGCTGGGAGTCCTTACAGGGCAGAAACAACTCCTCTGTTCTCCTGTGCCACTTCAAGCTTTTTAAGGACTGCTATTTGCCTCTTCTGAAACAAGTCCTATTAAGCCTCCCTGGGCTGTAAAATGGCATGGAAGGATTGGGAAGCTGGAACATTTGCTGTCATCAGTCCCATCAGAGCCCAGCATTGCTAACAGATGAGCTTTGGTACCACTGCTGAGTCATTCTCCTGGTTTCCACAGCTGACACTTCCTTGCTTTGAGATTGGCCGTGAGTCTAGGCTAAAAGTGGACAGAATTAACTATTATTTTTAGATTAGTAAAGCCCAGCTTTAGCTGAGCTTATTAGCCCATTGTTAGTTGTGTTTAAAACAACTGCTTTAAATTTTACTAAACACATTATGTGTGTATGTGTGTTGTTAATTCTGCCATAAAGATTGTGCTGAATTCTGGGATTGAGAACTGATTAAGAGCCACTAATGGGCCAGATCTCTGGGTAAGGTATAATGAATTATTCATCCTGTTATCCTAATGCAATCACAATAATGTCTTGCTGCTAATTAGCAGGTGGATGGGCTGACACAAAGTCAGGAATACCCAGGAGATATTTTATTCAACATGTATTCTGATTCCTGTTGATAAATCTTTCCTGCTCTTACAGTTTCTCCCTTTTTTAAGCCAACTCTCAGCATTTCATTTTGCTTTACTTAATGTTGGAATGTATCATTGTTCATCAAAGGGATTCATCAGGAGTCAAACATTATCAAATCCCCTTGTATTTTGCCACTGTCAGTTAAAGAATCCTATTTTTTGAAATAAAACTGCAGCCTGAAATGTAGCTTACTGCAGATTCTCAGCTCAGCTTGGAAAAAAAAACATCAACCCACAAACCAAAACAATCCCCAGCACCCATTACCCACTTGTTTTCTTCTCTAGCAGTTGTTTTCCTTCGTTTTGTGCAGACCTTGCCAAGACTTGCTTCTCCTCCCTGCAGCAGTGCCTTTTGGGAGCTCCATGAAGGTGTAACTGCTGAGGGGATGGGACCTGTGGATTGTCTGAGAATGCCCAGCTGAGCCTGGTTTTGTGTGAGATGTGCACAGTGAGCTGCTCTGGGGATATCTTCTGATGTAGGGGAGAGTATGAAACTGAAGAGTAACTTCGGGGGCCTGATGCTGCCCTTGCTTTCTCTCTCTCTCTGGTGTTTGTGTTTCTGCTCTTCAGCAGTGTGAGAGATTTTTTTTCCTCCCTTTCCTCTCCTCCTCCCCTTTTCCTGTTTCTCTCCCTTGGCCACCACATCCTTCCTAAAGCTGCTTATCTCTGAGATTTTTCTTCTCTCTCTCTCAGTTCTCACTCTTCTGTGTGTGATTAAGCACCTGGAACATTTCCAACCTGATGACTGCAGGGTTTTGCAATGAAACCCTTTGGAGATGTACTGAGTGGGCTGCTCTGAAGGAGTCAGACTTTATGAGCCCCAATGCCTGCCTTTGTAGAGATTTGCAAAGTGCTTGGCATATTAAATGCATTGTTGCTCTCTGAGTAACAGCAACAATGTGCAGGAGGTCTCGTGGTACAAAAATGTTTTCTTGTGACAAAGTCCTTCATACAGAAAACTGCTCTTTTCCTTTGTGCTGAGCTGTTCACACAGGAGGCACTGATCCAGTGACTCCTGAGGTCCTGCTTTCTGGGGTGCCTGACACCAGCGTGGCATTTCCAGCCGTGCTTAAATCAGACAGCTTTCTAAACCTCACATTATTTGAAGTTTGGGCCTGACCAGCTGAGGTTCATCTTCTCTTCAGTGTAAAAACTGAATCACTTTTGGTTGAAGAAGTCACAGCCACAACCTCCCACTGCTGAATTCAGTGATATACTCACAATCACTACATCTGGCTCTACATTAACTCCTTCTAAAATGAGTGGTGGAGGGCAACTATTGTGCTAATTAAACTAAATTAAGGCTTTGCTTAAGAGAGACAATGTGAAGATGCCTTGCTGGATAGGAAAGTGCTGTGTGATAGAAGCCTCCTCCAGAACATGGCCCCAGGCTTTCAGCCTGCAGGCTGTCCTCAGGGGCACTGCTTTCTGTGTCTTTATCCTGCACTCAGGGCTGTGCACGGGGATAAAACACTGGATATCAATAACTCCAGCTCTTCCTTGCCAAGAAGCTTTCTCCCAGAGGTTTTATAGCCACTGAACATAAAGCTGGTAGTAACATTGTCTGCTGGCTGAGACTGTCCAGAATTAAAACAGGATTGACTGCAGAAAGGATATTTATCTTCAGCAAAGTCAAACATTTGAGAGTATAATAGAATTGGAAGAAGATCTAGAGAATTAAAAAGAAGGGACACTTCCCTCTTGATGAGGTGCTGAAGGAGCTTTCAGTCAAAGGAAAACCCATTTCCATTTGTCAGCTGGCCAGGTTATTGTTATCATGTCTTCAAGTACAAAGAGCAGAAGGAAGAGGGCAAAGGAATCTTCTCAAACCCTGTAGGGCATGGCAGTGACACCTGGTTCTTGGCGTTGCTGTGACTGAGCCCTGTCAGAGAAGGGAAATATATTAGGAATATATTAGGAAATGTACCTTGTATTAGAAAAAGTACCTGTATGTTCTATATAGAGTGATTTCCCTTGGTGTCTCTGTGGAGATTTCTGGCAGCTTCTCCTGGATTGTCCAAAGCCCTTCCACTAAATCAGGGTTTGAGCCACGCCCAAACTTCCTGTCACCATGCTGTGCTTCAGCAGCTCTGACCTAAATAACATATTATAGATAGTAGAATTAAGACTTTTTTTAACCAGTAGTAGTTTAAATTGCTCTAAATTTTTCTTTTTCTATCAATCCACTCATTCCTTTCCCTTCCATCTATTCTTCTCATAAAGCTCATATTTTTGCCTCCATTATCTTTCATCCTGCTCTTCCCTGAGCCCTCTTTTGTCCTTTCTGACCTATCTTCCCACTTAAAATACTTTCTTCCTGGCCTCATGGTGCATTGCCATGGTGACCACATGATGTCATTGCACTGGGAACAGTTGCCTAGGAAACCATATGATGTCATTGCACTGGAGACAGTTGCCATGGTTACTGAGTTGGCTGAGGTAACTGGGAAAAAGGGTTTGTCATCTGACCAGTGCCAGGAAATGTTCCCATTAATGGCAATAAAGAAGAGACCTTTATTTATGTTTGTGTTTTTATGTTCCAGAGAGGGCTGCCTGTGGCTCAAAGACCCCATTGGTTTTTCTGGGACGATGTGCTGTGGCTGGGCTTTTCCCTCTGGGCTGTGGGATCTTGCTCACCTGTTTCTGCTGTTCAGTGTTGCTGTGAACATGAAGCCACAGTGAAATGGAGAAAAGCTGTCTTGTCCTGTGGTTCTCTGTAAGATGGCATTGCAGATTCTACTGCTGTTTGATCTGTCCTCTTTGGTTCCTTTGGTCTCTGAGATAAATAGCCCAGCCCAGTATTTATCCCAGCAGATGTGCAGTAACAGGGAATGTCATAGCTGAGCTTGCTTCATCTGCACCAGGCTCTGCGTGGGTCTGTAATTTGTTTTCCACTTCTTTCCTGCCTTTCCCAATTTCTGTTTCATCACTGCTGACACGTACCTGTCTTGTTTTAATGATTCCAGGAGTTCCCAGAAAAGTCCTCTGTGAAAGGTGAAGCAGAGGTGAAATAAAAAGTAGGAGGCAGCTATTAAAGACAAGTAAGGTACACAAGAACAAGTTTAGTGAGTATGTACAACATGTAAACTGTGTGATTCATGTGAGGATGTGGGAATGTAAACAGTGCTTAGCACTGTGTGTGATGGGCAGATCTGTAGCTCTGATAGATTTTCTGTGTTTATATAACATACATATAATTGCTTTATGGATAAATAAATAAGATTTTATGAAAATGGCTTTTCCAGACTTCTGCAATTTGAGTGAATTACACGTCTAAGGCATATTAGTGGAATTATGTGTGTGACTGTCTCCACATATCAAAGAAAGACTCTGCTCTCACTACCCTGCAGATGCTCTGGAGTTTGTGAGAAACTAGTTACAAACTTCCCACTGAAGTTCATGAAAGGAACCCTTCTCTGCTCCCCCTGGGTCCAGGCATCCTCAAGCTGAAAACCAAAATGCAAAATAAAACTTCTGCAGTTCCTGTGGAGCTGCAAACGAGGATGCAGGCAGAGAAACTACAGAGTGGTGGTGGCAGGCCAGGTAACTGAGGAGTTTTGGAGTGCCTGAACTACTGATTGAAATCTAGGGCTCCTGAAATGTTGGGAGAAGGCTGGAATGGGAGTGGCATCTCAATTTTGGCAGAACTAGGAGAAAAATCCGTAAGAGAATGTAACTCCATTGGGCAAGGAACAGCATTTCCACTTAGGTGTGGGGGTAAACAAAGGGACAAGGCTTGGGAGGTTTGATGTTTGAAGTCATAAAATCCTTTTATTAGAATTTTACTTTGGTTTCCTCTCCTCATACTTTACAAATACTATTTGATTGGCTGTTTATTTATTCAGTGTACTGCACAAAGCAATCTCAGCCTCTGTGCCAGAGTAACTGTAAAAGAACGTTGTCCTTCATGTCTGAAGTCATTTAATTGCCTTCTGATCAGATGGCAAGGAATAAAACAGCTCATGGAGGTGGAAAGCAGCAGCCAGTGAGTTTTGGGAGCTCCCAAGAGTCAGGTGAGACCTGTCAGTGATCTGTGTTTCAGCCCTGTGTGTGAATTCCTGAATTCTAGTGTGATAACAGTGTTTAGTTAATCAACATGCAATGGAGGGCTTTGCAAATCAGGTTGTTCTGGCCATGGTGACTTTGCATCACTGTAAAATATGTGTCAGTAATGATGACCTTTCCTGGGCTTTACTGGAACAGCCTTGGAGTTACTAGTCTGGGATACTGTTGAGTCCATAATTGAAGGGATATCTGATCCTACTATTAATGGCCACTTTTGCTACTTTAGCTGAGCTTCAGAGTAACCCCTGAACTTGGATTTATTTTATTTCAGTACTATACCTGGAACTTGAGGTTATTGCATTTAAGTAAATTTTAAACATTTGGATCACATTTATTGGCAAAATATGAGAAAGAAAGCAAGAAGCTGGGCTGTGTTTGTTTAACTGTCAGGGAGATGTGGGAAAAGGTTAATAGAGCTGATGGGGTTTTGGTAAATTTTACTTGAAATTCCCATGTTCATGATTCATATTTGAGGCAGCTTTCCCTGCCTCTGGTCTTTCAACAATATCGGGTTTCTGTAAATACTTAAATAATAATTATATGCAATGCCTGGGCAATACTGGAGATCTCACACTGGTACAGGATTGCAGACTGGTTGTCCAGCAGTGCCAGCCCCCCGGGGTCTGTGCAGGGAGTTCTGTGAGCAGCAGGGGAGGCAGTTCCTGTGCTGGGAGCTGGGGGAGCTCAGCTTTTGCTGACTGGTGCTTCCATCTGCTGGAGAACTCTGTTCACACAGTGTTCAGTCTTTGCTGTACTGGGAGAGACAAAATCCTGTTAATTAACCCCCAAAGATTTAGTGAGCATTAATTACTCTGACAGAAACAATTCCTCTGTGATATTAAGTAGCTAACACGAAATGCTTTCACGTGCTCCATAGCTTCACATTTGAAAGATGTAACTCTGCCTACCTGGGGTCTTACTAGGTTTTATAGGAAAAGAATAGAAATGAAAGAACCCCACCCAAACCATAACATTTACAGAGAATAAATAGGGTTTGTTCTGTGCTATTGTTATTTATGACAGTGTTGTTAAAAGTAATAATATCAGAGCACCTTTGGACTTGATACAGTGGCATTACAAATAAAACGTGCTTATAACATAGACATTTCAAATTTAAATATAAAGTAAATGATGAAGTATACATAAAAATTATAAGCTTCTGTGTGAGACTAGATGTACTAAAAGAATAATTTTAGAGGAATTCATACAAACTATGTGGATTTTTTTGTATAGTATAATCCTATATGAAGACAACATAAAGAGCTATATTTATTTGTTTAAATATGTGAATTCAATATAGAACAAAAAGGACATACAATCAGAACACCTTGTCCTGCCCATGTGCAATCTCTGCAGTCCCATGGCCTTTGGGATCATTATTTCACTGTGATAAGTGTCTGTTGTGCACGTGATAGCCTGACATGGCCTTCAAAACCAACCCCCAGGGCACATCAGCTCCAGCTTCTGGAATTCCCTGGGCTCAGCAGGGCAGGTGTTTGGGTGTTGGACTTCACTGTGCAGGATCCACCCCAAGTGCCCTTTGGTTTAAGGCCAGGAGCTGGAGTCCACACACTAACAGGGATGCTTTTTAGGGGCTTAATGTTTTTAAAATGATGAGAGTGGTAGGAAATACAGACTTCAGATTTGCATTTGTTTACTGCCAAGGAAAAATAGTTCAGGGTGTCTTCCACTGATGACACTTTGTGTTTTGTTGGTAAATTGAAGCCCTGTGTGGGTGGTTATGTGCTTTTCTGAAAATAAACAGCTCAGTACTTCTAGACAGCACATACTGTGCTCTGGGTGTTGAGAATGTGGGAAGGGAATCTGGGAATGCTAGAAACACTACAGGCTATGTCCAATATCTATAACTAATGTGGACCAATAACTCATGTTTACCTTAGCAGCTATCTTTGGGTTGGATTAATTGAGCTGGATATGCAGTTTAAGAAGTCATGTAGAGCCCCGAGGGAAAACCTTGGGCAGTTATTGCTGTCCTTGTGTTGTCACTTCATTGGCAGGAGCAGCAAGATCTGAAGCTGCAGTTTAATAAAGAGGATTTTCGTGAAGTTTAAAAACCCCAGGCTGTCAGTCCATCGTGTTATACAGGCAGAGAAAGGCAGATGTGGTGCCTTTCCCGGGATGTCCCTGCAGGAGCACATTCCAGTGCTGGTGTGAGTGCTTTCATCCCCAGAAGGGTTTGGCCCTCAGTATCTTTATGGCTGCAACCCACACCTGCAGTCTGTACCAATTGCTTTTTACTACCTTTGAACTGAGGTGAAGCTACTTACTGCCCTTGTTAATGGACCTGCTCTTGCTGCTTCAAAATGTTTTCTCAGAAAGTTATTAATAATGTAGTATTTACCAATCAGCAATTTTTAATTTTCATTAGGAATCTGCTTAAAGTGGCCTTAATTGCCTCCTGTGTGATGTAACTTTGGATAGAGCTAAATCCCAGAGAAATTATGTTTTCTACATCCTTCTCTTAGGATTGTAAACACAGGGGTGCTGGGATATTGTATTGGTAAATATAATTCAAATCATAAATTGGCATAAAATTTCAGAACTAGTTTCCCAGCAGGTGGAGAGAGTGAATACAAAATCATTGCACCACAGTTGTCTGTGATCAGATTCACAAGAACTGATGGCAAATTTTTCATTGCACAAAGTAATAGGTTAAAAATGTTTTCCCCTGAAAAACGTACTTGGACCACGTTAAGCACAGTAATGCTCTTTAAATTTGGAGATAATGCTGTTTATTTTAAAAGAAGAAAAATGTCTGTGTGTGTGCAGGAGGAGGGGAGGGTGGGTATTGATTTGAGCCGTTGAGTCATGGCAATCAATTTGCTTTGGAGTTCCTGGAGAATGGCACTGCAGCCGGTGGTTCGTGCCTGCCTCGCGCCCTGTGTCGTTGGAGGGGCAGGGAGCTGTTCTGTTCTGAAGCAGAAAGCTGCTGCGCCTTGGGTGCTGTGTTAAACTGGGAATAGTGATTTATTCCCAATGGTTGAATGATGCAGTGATGGCAACACTCACTGGTGAGACTGGGGCTGATGTCCCCGTGTACAAGCTTTAGGGAAGTTGCCTCCTCCACTCTTTTGTGGTCACAGAATATCCTGAACTGGAAGGGACTCACAAGGATCATCAAGTCCAACTGCTGGCCCTGCACGGGACACCCCAAAAATCCCAGCATGTGCCTCAGTGTTTTCCAAACACTCCTTGAGCTCTGGCAGGTTGGTGCAGGCTGGTGATGCTTTGTTGTGTGGTGTTGGTTTTCAATATCAGTCCATCACATCTCGTGGAGTAGCAAACCGGGGCATTTCATTCTAACATTCTTGATGTTCAGTGATGCTCAGCTTGGTGCAATAGAAGTCAGGGAGTCCTAATTGCACTGACTGAGCCTGATGTGAGGAGAGGAAACAAAAGAGGGTTCTCTGCTTACATAGGCTTGCCCGATGTCTGAGTTTTGCTGTCTTCTTTTCCCTGTGCCACCTGTAGTGGTTCAGTGCACACCTTATCTCTGAATATCAGTCCTATTCAATCTAATTTGTAGGCATGTCTCTCGTACTGATTGTTCCATTGTATGCTATGGTGCTACTTCCAGCTTCTTTCTTCCTCCCTGTCAATTAGATCTTGTTTCCACGTGTTTAATAATCCTTTTATTGTGTGTGTTGGTTCAGACGGAACAACGGAGCGCTCCTTTTCTAGGCTTAGAATTGTTTCTTTCTGAAGTTTCCGACTGCTTTAAATAAACAAACTAAACAGGTGAAGGCTGATAACAATGGGAAGAGGTGAGTTTCTTTTTCTGGGACATAAATCAAAACCCTAAAGACAAAATGTGGAGGGGAAAGAAAGGATCTGTGGTATCTCCTCTGAGGAACATGTCAGGACTGTCAGTGAGCTGTGTTCAGCAGCACCCAGAGAACCTCTGCAGTTTTATAGCACAAAAAGCAGCTTCGTTTTTATTTTCTCATGCCTCTCCATGTTGTTCCAGTGGATGTCTTTAGAACTGCGTTGGGGTTTCTCTGCTCGTGTTGTAGATTTTGGAGCCAAGTTCCATCTGCTTGCTTTCCACGGAAGCTCTAGAGAGGCAGCACTGGTAGGATGAGCCGACTCTCACATCACCATGCAGCAGCTCTTGAGCACCCTTCTGTTCCTGTCCTGCCCCTGACTCATGGGGAGACTCAGAAGCCCAGGAGTCTGTCTAAGCTGGCTGTTAAGTCAGACTTAACTTCACCTCAGATAATGGGGTCTGGTTATTGTGTGTGTGAGGCTGGCAGGGAAGATGCAGAATGCAGAAGCTACTTTAACTCTGCAGAGCTCTCTTGCCTAATATTTTTGGTCCTGATGTCAGTGGATGTCAGCCTGCCTTAACTCTGAGCACTGCATGGATTACTGTCAGTACATGTTTTAAGGTGCACATGGATCACGGGGTTGTACTCTTTATTACTTGCATCAGTGACAGTGTCAGAAAATAAACAAGTCAATTACCTGGCACTTTGTGTTGGAGGTTCAGTGTTCCACCTGCTTTTGCCTGTTGCTGTTTTTACAGTAGTAGGAACATTGGAGCCAACCAAGAGTTATATGGTGTCAATTATGTTTCTTGTTTCTATGGACATGATAAGCAAAAAAAAAAAAGGCCTTTTCAGCATCATTTTCCATCTTCAGTCCCTGCTGAAGGCCAGTGTTGGCACAAGGTTTGTTTGCTGGTTTTCTCATCTTTTTAGCCACAAGTTTCGTTTTCTGGGGAGGGGCACAGTTCTTCCATGCTTCTTTCTTTCCAAAGGCATGCCTTGTTCCACAGGGTATTCAGATATCCTTTTGGTAAAAACCCTTCATTTGGTGTGGGTGAACAGACAGTGCTTGTGTGGAAACCCAAACTTGGTGTGAACACCTTCGAGTGAGGTGAACTCTTTGCACAGTGAGGCTTTTCTGGAATCTGCAACACAATCAGAAGGCACTGGATTGCGTGTAACAAAGTGGAATTCTCTGCCTTTCACTTTCATTCAAGATGACAGTCTAGACAGACATGGAGTCACTGCCCAATTAGTGAGGTGATTTATTTATCAGTATTTTCCAAACAGTACAAACAATGAGTGTTTCTGGTCAGTGTCTGTTCAAGAGGTAAAATCCACATCGTTTTGTGACCAACAGCTTTCATCTCCCATCAGTAAAACCTTTTCAGACTTGTGCACAGAGCTGTGATATTTGTTGTGAACCAGAATGTTAGAGGCCTCTCAGAGTGGCACCATCATGATCTGTGGTGACTTCAGTCACAGGAGTCACCTGTGCCTGTGCATATTCATCAGAAATCTGGTTTAGTCTGTGTAGTTTAGGATTTCTTTTCTGTGGATGTGGAAAACCCTCTTGTGATCTTGAGAAGGTTTCCTAAAGCATCTGAAGTTCTTAAGAAGACTGCAGCCTGTTTCCTGTAACAAGCTGTTCTGTAGAAAAATATGAAATAAAATACGCAGCTTGTTTTTTCTCCAGGGTTTCTTCAGGATAAGCCACAGTGCAGCCTTACTGGACAAATTTAATTTCTGGAATATCATCCTGCATTTTTTCATTGTGGAATATTTAAGTGGATAACCAGGAAGTTAATGAAATTTACCGATGTAAAATAAGCGAGGATGGTCTTTGTATGAATCAAGACTGAACCTTACAGATACTGAAACCAGGAGACTGCAGTTGGAGCAATTTTATAAAGACTTGGGAAGGCTCTCGCTCTGCTGCCAGTGTGGTCCTTGCTCTGTCAAATGGTAGATCCACTCTCCTGAATTCATAATGTTTCAGAAACCTTATCAGCCAGGATCTCTGGCCTGGGCCTGTACACAGCTCATGTGCAAACCTTATTAAAAAGCACATGATGTGTTTGTTGCCAAGGAAACATAAGCCATTAAGCCCTAGGAACATAATTCATAAAACCCAAATTTTAGCTATTAACATCTACTTTCTCCATTTGTGCCATGAACCCTACATGAAATAGCCTTGCAGTTTCCAGCTAATGGAAATGGCATAAATGGGGAATGGGAACGGGAAACGAGGGATTGGAGTTCACTGAGCTCTAAGTGTGGCAGAGTAATGGGAATGCAGGACTGGCTTTGTTTTCTTCTCTTGTGTTGATCATCCACTGAGCACCTGTTTATCCCACTCCTGTTACTGTATATTATGAATCACATTAGAGGCAAGCCTTGGCCAAGCAGAGAAAGATCAGGCCTACATTTTCCAACAGATCTGTTTGGAATATGAAAATAAAAATTAGGAGAAGGAAAAGTTGATGATGAAGTATTTTCTGCTGGCTTCAGTTCTAGTATCTTAGTAATTTTAAATTTCACTTCTCTGGATTTTCCATTGTTTTAGCTAACTCACAATGAGTAGAACACAAAAAGTGGTTATAGATGGCATTTTTGTGTTTTTTTGTTTAGATCAATCTCAATTTGCTCTTAAAATCTAGAAGCTGTTTTCTTCTCCTTTTTTTAGGAATTATACTGGATTCGTTACTTTTTTCATATTAATAGTGCAAAGCTCCTGGAAACTTCTTGTGAAGAACCCACTGCAGCCACATGGGCACTCTTTGCCAAAATTTCACTGTGCTTGAATGGTTCTCAGTTTTTGGGGGGTCTGAACTCTTAGTTGACGCTCCTGTGCTGTTCAGGGCCACAGACAGTTGGGTCAGGCTGACCTGAGTCATTGTTGGTACCTTGCAGTCACCTGTGTTCAGCTTTGGGATCAAGGAGCCAAAGGGAAGTCAGGGTCATTCCTGCCCTTTATTCTCATCCATTCCATTAATTTTGAACCATCCTCTCTGTGTTAAAGAGGACAGTTAACATTGCTGTCTGAAAGAAGTGCTGAATTTAGTGAGGTGGGGTGAGGCTGATGAAATCCTGGGACGTGTAGCCTCAGGCTCCGAGTCGTCCATGATAGTTTGGTGCAATAAGGCAGTTACAGTCACTTGGTGAAGTCCATTGCCAGCTTTGCTCAGACTTTATTCGGGCACCTGCCCTGCAGCTCCTGAGAGGTACGTGTAGGAAACAAAGAGTGATTAGGAGCTCCCAGACTTTGCCCCCACAGCCCTAATATGCTTTAAGCTCACATGTAGTTTCTGTTCTGATTAGTGTGGCACTGAAGTGCACTCTGCTTTCTCCGGGGTTTTATGGGACTTTGCCTGATAACAACCTCAAGGATTTGGCAGTGAGTGATTAGTAAAAAATGAATATATGACACTATTGACTTTTTTAGTGGTGTAATCGTGAGAACATGCATCAAAACTCTTGATTTGTGAGCTGTGACAGCACACCTGAATGCAGAGATGGGCTTGTCAAACAGCCTCTGCACCGAGGTGGACTTTGAAGAAAAGGAAACCTGTCAGAGACCTCCAGATAACATAATTTAGTTTGAAATGGGCCTCCAGAGACCATGAAGGGCAGGGCTGCCTTCAAAGTTAGATCAGATTGCTCAGGGCCTTGTCCAATGAGATTTTGAAAACCCGCAAGAACAGAAATTTCTCTTTCTAGGCAACCTATTTCAGAGCTTAAGCACTGACACTAAGTTTTGTCCCCTGTATATCCACTCGCACTTTCTCCTGCCACAATCTGTGCCATTGCTTCTTGCCCTTGCAAGGCTCTGTCCTCCATGTAACTGCCCTGGAGGTATTTGATGATGACAGTTGGTTTCTTCTCCCAAACCTTCTTTTCTTGAGGCTAAACACACCCAGTCCCTCAGCCTCTGCTCATGTGCCACATGGTGCTGCTGCAGCCCTGGGTGCCCTCAGCCCTCACAGAGACGCTGCCGTAGCAGAACTTGTGCTGTGGGTGTACAAAGGATGTCCTCAAATTGTCTCTGTCCTGATACCCATGTGTTTTCCTCTGTAAAGTAAGAAATCAGGGCAATTGTATAACGTGGAAGTTTGTGGAGAAATGTATTCTTTGATGTAAGCTTTTTCCAGGTTCAACATCAGGGAAAACTCTCAGGGAAAACTACCGTGAGGACACTTGTGCTTCTGCCTGGCTCCTGTGCCATTGTTGATCTCCCATTCCAACTACATGCCAGGCTGTAGCAAGAAGCAGCCTGAAGTGCCTAGGAGCTGTTCTCCAGGCCACTCTTTCCCTTTGGAAGCTGGCAGCAGAGCTGCAGGCAGGCTGCCTTTGCTCAGGACACACTTTGCTGCTCCTCACAGAACACACCTCGGAGAGGGAAACGGGCCGAGAGGAGGG